>KB644811.1:79580-93402 GCA_000347475.1 Penicillium paxilli ATCC 26601
CTCGCCACCGAGCCATGTCCGTAAGAGAGAGGAATTGAAATGACGAAACAGAGCCCACTTAAGATGCCGCGATCCGCCTTCGCCAAGGCGATTTCCCATGGAATTGATGATGGTCCTTTAGTGAGGCAGAAATTTCAATGGCAGTCTGTTGGTAACGAGGTTGAAAATACTACAAGTGGGCGAATGATCCGAGTTTCGGCCTTCGCACGGCATATGGTGGCAGGAAGGGGGAATTGGTGCAGCCACTGATTGATAAGAATTTGCGTGGTGTGGGGATGGAGAGCGGCCAAGAAGAGGAACGGTGAGCAACCAATGATCCACGGCGTTTTCGAAGGCAAAAGGTGGTCCGTGTCTACAATCAGAGAAGAATTAGCTCACAGCATCATCGACGCTCGAAGGTGGATTGAGCTCGTCCGGATTGCCCAACTGAGTAGAAGTACCAGAGGATTCCATCGGGATAAGCGGGCTAGCGCCATCAGATAAGATTCTTGCCCCGAGAACGGCCTCCAAAGGTAGGGTTATTGAACAGTTGTGGGAACCTTGAGTTCCCAGCTCGTCGATCCATACCCTTCACCGCTGACCACTGGAGCCTGGAAAAGGTCTTTTGCGCATGCTGGATGATGTGATTGGTGTAAGGGCTGAATCTGCTAGGTAATGGGAGGGCGTAGGCCCGAAGGAGGGGGATCTTGGCCATCCACGTTCCAAGGATTAGTTTACCTAGAATTTTTTCTTTTTTCTTTTTAATTTTGAGCGGCATGTCCGCTTGTTAATTGCCAACTGAAGAATTCACTAATAGTGTGATATAAATCTTGTCGATACTTCCCCTCAGTCATCTTTGAGTCCCAGGGTCTTGCCCATATAGTACATTGTAGACGCGGTTAGCGAGGGAAAACCCAACCATTCTAGGTGCAGTAGTCCATAAACATTAGTTGCTTTAGAGAAAACCTTCTCCAAGTTGTAACCTGAACTAGCAAAAGAGAAAAAATCTAGCGTCAGCCCACTCGTCGGTCAAGCTTGCCGGCCTCCACATCATACGGATCAGATAAAAAAAATTTGCTGGAGGGAGGGATGGGGGGGGGGGGGGGAACCAAAGCAGCCGAAAGGAAGATCCGAAACCGGCATCATGTGAGGGCAATCTAATCTGATCATCGCTCTTTTCTCTTCTTCCTTTCCCACATTCCCTCCGAGGCCAGTGCTGACTTCTTTTCTTTTTTTCCCCTTGTCCATCTTGATCCTTACGATCACATACTCCAGTCTCTTTGACTGGATTACTTGTTTTTCATATATTCGCCCTCCCCCTCAGCTCTCTCAATTACAATCTCGCTCTCGCTTAGCCGCATGAGCGCACTTCCGCTCTTCCGACCGAGAAACGGCTCGTGCGTTTCTCCCGAACCTGCCCGACTTGTTGTTCCCCTCCAATGTACCCGCTGACCGCGATCCCCAGCTCCCAACTTCTGCAGTGATTTTGGCATCATGGCCACCACTGGCATGGCCCTACCGCCTGCTTTGGCCACCGCGCCTCAGGTGAATCTAGCGCCTGCACTGGCTGCCAGGCCCTCTGTAGCTCCCTCGCCGGGCCCCGGTACACCCGGGTCGGTGACTTCGAAAGAATGGGTCATTCCACCGCGCCCTAAGCCTGGTCGCAAGCCAGCAACAGATACGCCCCCGACCAAGCGCAAGGCTCAGAACCGTGCTGCTCAACGAGCATTCCGGGAACGACGAGCTGCCCGAGTTCAGGAACTTGAGGAGCAGATCAAGGAGATCGAAGATGGCCACGATATCCGTGTTGCTGGATTGAACGAACAGATTAGCAACCTCTCTTCAGAGGTCGAACAGTGCCGTGAAGAGATGAGCTGGTGGCGCGACAGATGCCACTCCCTCGAGAAGGAGGTTTCGATTGAACGTGGTGCAAAGGAGACTCTCGTCAAGGAATTCCGAACCACTTTCTCCGCATCGAGCAGCAGCAAATCTCCCGCCATGCCTGACTCGGTGCCTTTGCCACCTCGTACACGCCCATCGACTCGAAGCTCCCGAATGGAAGGTGTGGTTCAAACTAGCGCCGACCGCAACAAGGAAGACGGTCAACAGAATGTGCCTCTCGGTTGCGGCGATTGCTCTCAGGCTCACTGCCAGTGCATCGAAGATGCTTTTGGCACACCCATCGATACACATGAGTCCTCGCGTTCTCGACACCCTCCTCATGGCGTCGGCAGCCCAGAACGTGATCACGCGGAACCTGAGATCAAGCCCGATCCCGAGGAGATGGAGATCGACTTCACTTCTCGTTTCGCCGCTGTGCCCGTCCAACCAGCTAGCACCAGCAACCACAGCCACAGCCACAGTCACAATGATAACGAAGCCGCTTCGCCCCCAGTTGATCCCTGCGGATTCTGCCAGGATGGTACACCATGTATCTGTGCCGAGATGGCCGCCCAAGAGCAACAGCAGCAACGTGGTCGCCGCAGCTCTTTCGAGAACCCCCGACTTGCACCCATTCAATCTATTTCCCAGTTTACGCCTCCTCCTTCTGATGGTGATGTCCGTTCAGAGGTGACATTGCCGCCTATCAGCCAAGCTACAAACCCCTGTGCCAATGGACCCGGCACTTGCGCTCAATGCCAAGCCGATCCACGAAGCACCCTTTTTTGCAAGACGCTGGCAGCCTCCCGGTCAGCGAGCGGAACTCCATCGGGAGGAGGCTGCTGCGGAGGCAAGGGAGCCAGCGGAGGAGGATGCTGCATGTCGAGAAATGCCCCCGCCACCCCGACCACGCGTAACAACTCCACCGTGTCTGCGCAACCTCCCCCATCCAAGCCCTCTACGCCCAATGCACTCACCCTGAGCTGCGCCGATGCTTTCACCACGCTCTCCCGTCACCCGAACTTCTCTCGCGCCAGCGACGACATCTCGAACTGGCTTCCAAAGTTGCACACGCTGCCAAACCCGCGTGATCTCGCACTGGCAGAAGCCCGTGGCAGCCGTGCTGCAATGGAAGTCGAAGCCGCCAGCGTGATGGGCGTGCTCCGTTACTTCGACCGACGCTTCGCTGAAAAATAGACGGACTTCGTCGAATCCCCTTTTTCATCTCTACCATTCTTCTTCTCTGCATCGGGCTTCTGTTTTTTTTTTTTTAACCTTCCTCGGGAGGGCATTTTTGATACCCACATCCCGATTGCTCCATGTACCACCATACGGTCTACATTTTTCCATCATCATTCGTCCGTAACGCGGACGATCAAAATATCCCCCCAAAAATCAAGCTACACAAACCCCCCATTTGAGAGTGGTTGAAAGCCTGGTCCGGTGGTGTATTCTTTTTATCTCCCCATTCCCATCTCCTCACCCTTCTACGTCTCTTCCAAAAAGCACGCATTTTCCTTTCACTTTTCATCCGTCCATAGCATCCGCATCCTGCAATAGCGGCAGTGATTCCCGGAGCATGGATACTACTTCTGACCGATATGAACATGGTCTGTGGTTGGTTTTTGTGGGCAACTCCGTTTTCTTTTTTATTTTCAACTAGGGTATCTATCTATCTACCTTTTTTTGCGGTCCAGTCCACTCTCCTCTCTACTAGACGGATTGGGATTTTGGCGTTGTTACAATTTATGGATATGTACACCGCGTTTTTTTTTTTTTTTTCTTTTGATGAATGGAATGATATCTTTACGCTGTTTCAATTTTATACTCCCATGGAAAAACTCAATTACCACCTGGAGTACTTACTATCTTAGGCTGTAGTGAGCTTTTTTCTACCTAGTATTTGAGAATGGAGAAAAAAAACTTGAATGGAGTTCTAGTACTGGTAGTATTCTATGATTCGTACAAAAGAGTCATGTTCTAAAGACGAATAGATTATTTGAATTGCTATGTGGTGCAAGATTTTGTACAAGGCGCGAGTGAAATCAAAACGACGCCGATCGCCAAACCCCCGGACCCATTTCCCTGGGGTATACGGTGAGAGCAGAAAGGGAGGGGAGAGTCGAGATAAGAACATAAGTATAGCCACCCTAGGGTGGACCAAGGGTAGAAATAAAAATAGAAGAGCGTGAGAAGAGCGTCTCTCTATCCAAGGAAAATCGAAGCCAGCCCGAGCGAAGAAGATCCCTGAAAAAGATAAAAAATAGAACGGGATTGGAAGAGTAGATTGCGGATATCCAGCTTGCCATCACGATCTGAGTCTCAGACCGGGAGTTGTTCGATTTCAAACATCAGTGTGATTCATTCCTTTTTTTTTTCATGAAGGATGGATGTATGTGTGACTTTTAGAAACGTCCACCACTGTCCCGGCCATGACCACCTCGTAGGGTGACTTCCTCCTCGCTGCCGCCAGCGACTCCGCCGAGGAGGTTCGCGCCCCAGATACCAGCAACACCCCACATGCCTACTCGCCAGCCGCGGTAGAGACCTTGGATGCCCTGGCCTTGGCGACGTTTCTGAAGCTGGGCCTGGGTGTTTGGTTTGGCGAAGAGGTTACGGGCTCGCTCGGTGTCTGAGGGGTCGGAACTGACACCCTCTTCATTCACGATATGCCACATTGTACCGACAATACCACGGTATGTGCGTGGAGTAGGGACGATAGTTTCAACATCAGAGGCATCGATGGAGGCAGCGCTAATGCTACCGCCGGAAGACTTCTGACGCAGACTGAGTGATGTGTAGGTGGCGATCTGAGCTCGGCGAAGGACCGTTTCGAGAGGGAAACGGACTGCAAGCTCGAGACCGGAGCTGACGAAACTGAAAAGGTTCCACAGGGACGGGTTCAAGATCGGGTCAACGTTCATGTATGATTTGAGGATCAGTGGGGTCGAGGTAGTGATGAAGGCGGGCAGACTGGAGTGGAGAATGGTGATTGGGACAAGATGCGGTGGAATGGTGCAATTAGGAGTGGGGAGTTGGCGGATGGCGCGGATGAGAGAACGAGGGCCGTGAGTTGCGGGTGTGAGCATTAAGAAAGTACGAGCGGTATCGATCGGGGAGAGGATCATGGCGGAGAGAGAAGACGAGATGAA
Source organism: Penicillium paxilli ATCC 26601 (assembly GCA_000347475.1). Lineage (NCBI taxonomy): Eukaryota > Fungi > Ascomycota > Eurotiomycetes > Eurotiales > Aspergillaceae > Penicillium > Penicillium paxilli. Next base: position 84,593 of record KB644811.1, read on the forward strand.
GGATAGGAGTAGCGTCGCTAGCGGCGAGGACGCATTCAGGATATCGGCAGCTAGAGAGGACGAAATATCCTCCTCTGGCAAGCCCACAATCGCGGAAAGGAGACTGCGGATGAAAGTGTTCAAGGTCGGGAGAAGCAGCGAGTAGATAAAGGTCGCGTTGGAAGACTTCCAAGGAGAGCTTGGTCCATTGTTGGTCCACAGCTGGGACAAAACGTCCATCAACGATTCTGGGTTTCGAATCGCAAGAGCATGTTTGGACGGAGTCGGTGCGGTGTCTGCACGAATATAACCACTGCGATCAGTGATGTGATGTCGCCCCCTGCGTGATCGTGGCGTGGTTGGAGTTGGAGTTGATGGCGCGGCAGAAGTAAAGTATGTGCTTTCATCATCAGATGATTCCTCGCCCTATAGATAAAGCTGTCAGTATATAGCTTCTTTTCTTTACCCCAAGCTTGCATGATAAGCTTCTTTCAATCTATATCCATACCGAGTCATATGTGCTGCTTCCAGTTCCTCCGGCATCCGAGCTCCGGCCTAACACCACCTCCTCCGTGACGTCTGGCACAACATAAACCTGAAGAATGGTTTTGGCAACATCAAACGGTTGGGCGACTAGAACCTGACTGTACCGCCTCAAAGCCGAGTTCAAAGCATCTCGGACCCAGTCCGAGACAGAAGGCGAGGCGTCTAAATAATCGGCATAGTCGAGATCGGGGATGAGGTCGCGCGCAGTGCTACCAAACACCTGAGCTGATGAAGGCGAGCTAATCTCGGCGGGAGCACTTGAAGGTGACAAACCCGACTGAGGGATATAATACGGTCGCAAGGGATTAATCCCTTCACGGGACGCCATGATGGAAGTGTGAGAGAGGGAGGGGGGCGAAGCTAAGGAGGGGGATTTAAGAGAGAAAAGAGCTTCGGGGAAAGATCGAGTGAAGTCCGAGTGTACCGCCTTTCCTGGCTTTGTCAGTCTTTTTTTTTCGGCGGCGGCTATTGGACGATCGTTTGCTTTCCTTCTTTTTGTTCCTCTCCGCCCCAGATCTTTTTCCCGTCCTGTTTCCCCGTCACTTTCACTGCGCCTTTGGTTCGCTTTCTTCGCTCTTTTGCATTCCTTTTTTTCTAGTTTAATCTCTCTCACTCACACAATGGCTCTGTGGCGTGAATTTGGTTTACAATTGCGTCGGGCTCTGCCTAAAGCCACCGTCACCTCCAGCAGCAGCGATATATGCCTGACTCAGTCCCGGAGATACGTCAGTTATTCGGCAAGACCACGGAGAACCGGAGAAGTCGCAAACACATACCGGTGGGGTCTGGGTACACAAAAGAGCCTGCAGTCGTCTTCGCAAGGGTGGAAGTCTGCTCAGCGATGCTTCTCCGCGTCCGCGCAAGCTGCTCACGGTCATATTACGCCGCCGAAGCCCGGCGAGGAGTAAGTTCAATGATCACCCTGCGGTTGTGCACCCACGACATTCTCTAATACGCTGATAGGATCAATGTCACCTTCGTGGACAAGGATGGTACTGAGGTCAAGCTTCAAGTCGCCGAGGGTGATAACCTTCTAGATATCGCACAGGCTAATGACCTGGAGATGGAAGGTATGTCCATTTAGGAAGATATTGGGATATTCTGCTAAATGTATTTCATGACTAACTTTCTATTTTTACTTGCGCATTAGGTGCCTGTGGAGGATCCTGTGCCTGCTCGACTTGCCATGTCATTGTGGACGCGCCCGAAATGTTCGATAAGATGGAGGAACCCTCGGATGACGAGAACGATATGCTGGATTTGGCCTTCGGTCTGACCGAGACCTCGCGACTGGGTTGCCAAGTGATCATGAGCAAAGACCTGGATGGTTTGGTCGTGCGCTTGCCGACCATGACACGGAACCTCCAGGCAAGTGACTTTGAGCAGAAGTGAGATGGGGGATGGGATAGTATTAAGCATAATTTATGAAGGCGGGGGGAACGGGGTTATATCTTCGTGAAGTAGACCTTCACCGCAGAAGAACATGAAAGAAAGACTCATGTTTAAGTCCTACAGGGACCTTGTATTATTTTTTTTTTTTGCATTGGACACGTCCAGCAGACTCGAGGATACCGAATTGAAAAATCTCCTGTACTATTTACTATTTCACTGAAGTGTTATAAAAAAAAGAATGAAGAAAGAAAAAAAGAATAGTCAAAGTGGAATCCCAACATGAAGTATCGATATACAATGTAAACATTTGAAGAAAGCAAAGCAAGGAAACGGAATCTCCCAACGCCGCAAACATGCCATGGATGATCATAAGGCTTTTTTCTGCTTTTCCCCTAAGCCTCCTCGATGTTGAGAGGCTTGCCCTTCTTTCCATTGATCAAGTCAAGGAATCCTTGCTTGCTGACCTCGTTGACAGCCTTCTCACGCTCGTCAAGACCAATTGTTCCCTTCTTGCGCTCGTCCTTGGCAGCTTCCTCTCCGCGGACCTGGGCAGCTCGTACAGCATTGAATAGCTTGACCACACCACGCTGCGCCATCTTGCGCAGTCGCTTCTCATCCTCCGCAACGGGTCCAGCAACACCTCTCTGAATACCCATCACATCGCGGACACGGCCCCGGTCCAATTCCTCCTTCTTCTCGGCGCGCATCTTAGCTCGCGCTTGTTTGTCGAGCTTTTCATTGGCGGCATCACTTGTAGCCTGGTGGGCGATCTTGCTTCGGGAGAGAACAGGATCGGCACGGGCAGAGGAGGGAAGTTTCGTAGATAGAATTTTGGAGATGGAGGTCGAGAAGGCGGTTGGATCATTTCGTTTCGGGACAGCACGGCGCTTGTTTCCAGCGCCGGCCTCTGGGGAGTCGGAAAGGTTGTCATCTTCGTCGGAGCCAGAAGCAATCTCGTCGTCGGCTGCATCCTCAACATCCTCGTCCTCGTTGTCGCTAGAGGCTTCTTCTTCGACAGGTTCCGGCTTCTTTTGCTTTGTGGATTTCGCTGGAGTCTTCGATTTCTTAGATGAAGGAGGGGCGATAGTCTTTTTGGTCACAGAGACACCACCATCGTCGTCTTCGTCGGAATCGGCGAGATTCACGGCCTTGAAATCTCCATCATCCTGCTCGTCTTCGGAGCTACTGTGGTAGGCAGATTGCTTGCGAAACTTCTTAGGGCGGGAGGTCTTGCCTCGCATGCCCTCATTGACCTTGCGCTTTTTGGAATAAGAGCCCACCATTGTGAAAAAATCCAAAGAGAATTGGATGTTGGTGGAAATGTAGAGAGCAAAAGTCACCTTTGCGGCGCATCAAACGACTCAACTTTTTTTTGGGCGGTGAAAGCGTCCCGCTCTCCGATTGGCACTCCGCATTGGCTGGGCCTTGAGCAGTGGTTCCCCCTCCTCCACCATCCTTCCATTCTGGCTGTGAACACATCTCCCATCTCCCCCAGTTCCAGATAATACATTCACCATGGTCCTCCAGGATCTAGGGCGGCGAATTAACTCCGCCGTCAATGACTTGACGAGGTCTAACAACCTTGATGAGAAGGTTTGCACACATGCAACACCTGTGCGACTATTGTGGCGGATACTCTGAACTAACCACAAACCACAATCTCCAGGCCTTCGATGACATGCTCAAGGAGATCTGCGCGGCCCTCCTGTCTGCTGATGTTAACGTCAAGCTCGTCCAAACCCTCCGCAAATCCATCAAAACCAGCGTGAACTTCTCTCAGATTCCGGCCGCCGTGAACAAGAAACGCCTCATCCAGAAGACGGTTTTCGATGAACTGGTTGCCCTCGTCGACCCTCATGCCGACTCCTTCCGTCCTAAGAAGGGCCGCTCCAATGTGATTATGTTTGTTGGTCTCCAGGGTGCCGGTAAGACGACAACCTGTACCAAGCTTGCTCGCCACTACCAGACTCGTGGCTTCAAGACCGCACTCGTCTGCGCGGATACATTCCGTGCCGGTGCTTTCGACCAACTGAAGCAGAACGCTACCAAGGCCAAGATTCCTTACTATGGTAGCTTGACTCAGACTGATCCCGCTGTCGTTGCCGCTGAGGGTGTCGCCAAATTCAAGAAGGAGCGGTTTGATATCATCATTGTTGATACCAGTGGTCGTCACCGTCAAGAAGAGGAGCTGTTCACGGAGATGACTCAGATTCAGACTGCTGTTACCCCCGATCAAACTATTTTGGTTCTGGATAGTACAATTGGTCAGGCTGCCGAGGCTCAATCGGCTGCTTTCAAGGCCACTGCAGACTTCGGTGCTATCATCATCACAAAGACTGATGGTCACGCCGCGGGTGGTGGTGCCATCTCCGCTGTTGCGGCAACTCACACCCCCATCATCTTCCTCGGAACCGGTGAACATATGATGGATTTGGAACGGTTCGAGCCTCGCGCATTCGTTCAGAAGCTGCTGGGCATGGGTGATGTTGCTGGTCTGGTCGAGCACGTCCAAGCCATCACTAAGGACTCTGCTGGTGCCAAGGAAACCTACAAACATATTGCCGAGGGTATCTACACCGTTCGTGATTTCCGTGAGAACATCACATCAATCATGAAGATGGGCCCTCTCTCTAAGCTGTCAGGCATGATTCCTGGTCTCTCAAATCTGACCCAGGGTCTTGACGACGAGGATGGCTCACTAAAGCTGCGCCGCATGATTTACATTTTTGATAGTATGACTGCCGCTGAGCTTGATAGCGACGGAAAAATGTTTGTCGAGAAGCCTAGCCGTATAGTCCGCATTGCCCACGGCAGTGGTACCACTGTCCGTGAGGTCGAAGACCTGCTTTCCCAGCACCGCATGATGGCCGGCATGGCCAAGAAGGTCGGTGGCCAGAAGAAGCAGATGCAGCGTGCCCAGAACATGATGAAGGGCGGCAACAACCAACAGCAAATGGCCGCTATGCAGAAGCGTATGGCTGCCATGGGTGGTGGCGGTGGAATGCCCGGCATGCCAGCTGGCATGGACATGGCTAAGATGATGGAAATGATGGGCGGTGGTGGTGGAGGCGGCATGCCCGATCTCTCAAGTATGATGAGCCAACTCGGTGGCATGGGCGGCTTAGGCGGGTTGATGGGCGGCATGGGAGGCGGCGGCGGTGGTGGTGGACGTGGACGAGGTGGACGGTAGTCCTCGTTTACGCTTTCTACGTGCCATTGTCCCTTGTACACACTCTTCTTGTGCCTCGTCAACTTTGCATCTGGGCCGGTGTTTGGCGTTTGAAATCCCGTACATTATTCAATTTGCAATAGGATCCGCAGAGGTTCATATACCAGTACCTACACTACTAGGGTGGGTACCTTATGGAAAGCACTGCAGCAGCGATAACTCTAAAGTACCTATCTTGTCTTGAAGTTATACATACCATGTTACTTTGTATTTGCATGTCACTGGGCTTGAACTTGAACTTGAAGTAGATTCTGTATATTCCAACTTGAAAATCAAGTAAATTATACTACTACTAGTAGACTATAATGCATGCGAGAGTTCAACTTTTCAGTCCACCCTGACTGTCTTCTCCATCCCGCCCAATACCTTATCATACAAGTCAGTCGCCTCGTCAATCACAAGATGAGCAAACTCCTCTATCCTCCCAATGATCGTCTTCACAATAACATCCCACCCCTCCTTAACCAATTTATCCTCAATAACTTCACCAGGAGGAAGATGAGGAACAGCCCGATCCTGTGAAGCAGCCTTCTCTCGCTGAATAGGCACACTGAGTCGATACTGCCAAACAACCTCCCCATCCACATACAACGAGTAAGTAAGCACGGAGCTCCGAACAGGACCAGGCGAAGAATTCGAAGCAGCAGAACCACCCTCAACAATCCCATCAATAATATCAATAAGTCCAAACTTGCTATTCCCATCCGGCGCATACTTAACAGCAACATCCTCCCCATCCGTCTGCCGATACGACCGAATAGGCAAATAAAACATACTCAACGGCCCAACGCTAAACTCATGAAGTCCGAATCCCGCAGTATTAGCCTCCAGATCCTGGGCCGCCAGATTCAGCGCTGGATCCGGGAATCGCGTAGCGCCGAACTCGTGTCTATCACCGCTAAGTAGGATAATGCGGATGCCCAGTTCACGTTCAGCGCGCCACATTGCTTCGAAGACGGTTTGGCGTTCTTTGAGAAATCCGCCCCAGGTATCTGTTGTGCCGACGTGCCAGTTTTTAGTAAAGGGCACGCTGGATGCGATTATTTTCCAGTACACGCCTGCTGGTTCTGGCGTTGAGAGGTAGGATAGTAGAGACTGGAGTTGTGCGGAGCCGAGGATGCTGGAGTCTTCCTGGGCTGGTTCGGAGCGGTAGGTACGGGTGTCCAGCATGAAGAATGAGGCGGGGCCATTGACGAAGGAGAAATATGTTACGTTATCGGGGTGTGCGAAGGGTTGTGCTGGGACTGGAGGGTTGGCGCTGACGTGGTAGTGAATGAATGGGTCGGCGGCGGCGGGATAGGGTGCTGTTTTGTTACCCTTTGACCAGTCATTTTCGATTTCGTGGTCGTCGAGGGTATGGATCCAGGGGAGATCAATTGCGCGGCCTGCTTCTGAATTGGCGGACCATGAGGGTGATGAGTAGATTCTTCGGTATTCGCTGCGGTAGTGGGAGACTGAGGAGCCGAAGCGGAAGGGGACGTCGATGTAGACGAAGTCGCCTAGGAAAAGCATGAAGGCTGGACGGAGGAGTTCGGGTAATTTTCCGAGTGCTTTGGTCATTTGTTCGATGCCTGGAACGCGGAGTGGATGCGAGAGGATGTTATATGGGAAGTTGGGTTTCAGGCAGCTTGACGTGACGAAGGAGAGTCGATTGGCTGCTGGCGATCCGGGTCGTGCAGAAGTCATGAATGTACCAGTTTTATTGTTGGATAGAGAGTAGCGATAGTTGGTTGATGGCTTCAAGTTCTTGATAGTAACCATTGCTGTGAAATCGGTACTGTTGTCTAGCATGTAAACAGTGCCTTCTTGGACCCATTTCTCCGAGGGCGTGGTCGACTCTTGATAGGAGACGACTACGGGCAATTGAGACAAGTCGGGCTCGCGGAACAACAAATTGGCTGTTGTAGGAGATACATGTCCAATGCGTGAGAAAGCAGCTTCTTCACTTGGATGCATTAATAGGCCTCGAAGCAGAAAGTCAAGAGTCATCAATGCCAACGCCACATTGATGAGCGCGGTCGTCCAGGTCCACAGCCGCGACCGGGCAGAGGGGAGACCAGTCAGCAAGGTCTTGAGCGCGGAGTCGTATGGTGGAGACGCGACTGAGTTCTTGGAATTTTCTATACATGGGGTCAGCCAGATCTTGCTGGGGACTTGGCTGTATATGACACGTTTACTCACTGGCCGATGTCTTCCCACCCTTTTGGGACTTGGGCGTAGATGGCTGGTCATCATTGCTCAACGAGAATAACGATGAGAGATAAATGGCAAGCGAAGTCAAGACGATGGGACCAAATGGAAATCCGGGAATCTGCAGCAGCCGGTTAGCATCAAGTCATGCAGACAATATAAAGATATCCCAGAAAGGGTTACCCATCGAAGGAAAATGAATGAAAACAAACGGATAGTCGTGGAGCTGGTTGCAATCGCCACGCGACGCAGGGATGCCATGGTGACTAGAGTAATCTAGTGCAATTTGATCACTGCGTCAACTTGAAAGGAACAATCCGAGAGGATGGGGGATGTGAAGGAGGTTAGAAATGAGGCCAATGGAAGGCTGAAGATCAACGTGTGGTTTGTTTGGCGGCGATTTGATTGGCGGGAGATGACGTAGTATACCCCGGAGTACTGCCAGCCAGAGTACCCTAGGGTAGTATGTATAAATGAAAAGAGGAAAACAAAACAGAAAACAACAAGGAAGAATAAAGAAAGAAATGATGGAAGATTAATAAAGGTTACTAATACTAGTATTACTAGGAAATCTACTCAGTGTCAAAATGAATCCAGCAAAAAGGTTGAAGTATTAAGTCTAAATAGACTCGCATGATATTCACAAACTCGTATGGTCAACATAAAGGAGCGTATATGTGCATAAAAAAGTGCACCAGAAGATCTGATATTAATTCACATTCAGAAAGCCAACATTCAAAACCAAAGTATCTTCCATATTTGCAACATTGAAGGGATTCCATCAGGCTCGGGCCAAATTAGGGAAGCGGTGTGAAGACCCAGGAGTGAAGTGGGAATTGTCGATTTGGTGTTTTAGGAGAGAGAGATAAAAAGAGTCTCAAGAGAGATGGGATGCATTTAAGCAGAGGCGTCGGCCTCAGCGTTGGCGGAGGCGTTGGCGGAGGCGTTGGCGTTGGCAGAAGCATTGGCCTCAGCGTGGGCGGTGGCCTGGGCGTTGGCAGTAGCCGCAGCGTTGGCAGTAGCCGCAGCGTTGGCAGAGCCACCGATAGAGAGAGATCCACCAGCGCTGCCAGTGGCGGCAGGCAGCTCAAAGGTGAAGCCAGTGCTAGTGCTGAATGAGGGAGAAGTGCCAGAGCCAGAGCCGCCTACGCTTCCAGAAGCTCCAGCGTCGCCCGAAGCAGATCCGGAACCGCTAACACCAGCGGAGCCGTTGCCAGAAGCCCCAGCGCCAGCAGAGCCCGAGTCGGAACCTTCAGCGCCCGCGGAGCCAGAGTCAGATCCAGAGCCGGATCCTTCAGAACTCGCTCCAGTAGATCCGCTGCCAGAGGCACCGCCGGAGGCACCACCAGAAGCACCGCCAGAGACATCGCCAGATCCAGAGGCACCGCCGGAAGCACCACCAGAAGCACCACCGCTAAGAGCACTGGCGCCAGATTCACCAGCACCGGCAGAGCCAGTTCCAGAAGCACCGCCG
>AOTG01000189.1:0-55464 GCA_000347475.1 Penicillium paxilli ATCC 26601
CATTGTATCGGGTCGGAGGAGGTTCAGCGCGTCGGCCTCGAAAGGGAAAGGAAGTCGATGGACAACAAAACTTGTGAAAAGTTTTATTCAGACTCGGATTCATCGAGTTGCATAATTTTCTCGTCCAGATCCTGAAAACGAATGAGTATGACAAACTGCGCCAGAGCTCGTCCGACTGGAGTAATCGGAAAAGCGAAGCTAGTGGACTAGCAGATAGCATACCTGATCCAATCGAACCTTCAAGTTCTGCAGCTGGCTTTCCTTGATCACCAGATGGTTCTCGTCATCCAAATCCTCCACGATATAGTCATGTCGCTCTTCGTCATATTTGAGGATCATGGACTTGATCGATGGATCGCATTCGATCAGCAGACCTATTCAACACATATTAGTTGATGGAATAGAAGTAGGGGGGTTGCCAAGTAGGAGACTCACCTCGTACAGCACGCGGCATTGTGAAGAAAGATACGGCAATCAAGTTGTGGCTGAGTGAATGCAGCTGAGATTCCGGGGGAGATTGGCTTTCAAGAGTTCAAGTTGGCTCCGGGCGGAAAGCCATACAAGGTATCAAGGCACCAATATCAGATGGATTAGCTAAGCGGGGTTCTATCATGAACTGCAGGACAAACATTCAACTTCTATTCATTAAATTAATAGACAGATGGTTATTCTATGCCTCCTCTTCATTGAAAATACCCTGCTGACCTCGATCCTCCCACTCTGGAGTCCACCCAGTACCGGCCTGAAATACGGTTGCCACCAGGGCCACCGCACTCCCAGCGAGGAACAGCATTCGGACTGCATGTTCATAGCTTTCAATGGCTATGAACCGCTCTATACCGACCAGACGATTAATAGTTGCCGGACTACCAAGAAGCTCTCGGACTAATTCTGGGTGAGGAGGTAGTCCACGCTGGGAAAACCCGTTCTCCAATGATGACTTGAGCATACGCGTGAAAAACCCGCCTCCGATGGCCGACCCAAAACTTCCTGCGAATCCGCGAGACATCGCAACTAAAGCACTGACAATATAATGAGCCTGTGATTGTGTGAGATGCAGTACATGCGACAGAGTATAGTTCATTAAGGACCCGGCACAAAGCCCGTTGAAGAAAGTCGTTGCCAAATACAGTGCTGGTGGGGAGTCTGGCGTGGAGATCATGGAGAGCATTGCTGTGGCAAGGGTAAATAGCCCAAAGATGATCAGGCAAGACCTAGAAGAAAGAAGCGTGAGACTTCAAGCGACACCACGAAGGATGATACGAACCACATGGAGATCTTACATGTAATAACTCCCTGATTTGCGAATGTGCAACCATCCTACCAATAACCCACCCATACCAAAACCGGCATTAGTGGGAACTAGAATGAGTCCGGCGGATGCAGGAGACCAGCCCCGGACTGCCATCGCATATGTTGGTGTGAAGAAAAGTACCGCCCAACGAGCCATCATTAGACCAAGACTGGCGATACAAGTTAGCAGCACACTGCGACTTCGCAAAAGCTTCACAGGGATGACGGGCTCATGACTCCGTGTTTCCACCCAAATGAAGATGGCAAAGAAAAGGAAAGCCAGTGGAATGGGCCAAAAAATGATCTCTGGTGATGTGAGGCTTGAGAGGAGCGCAACGACCGACAGAGTCTGAGAGATTTTCAGTTCATCTATCCACACGATTGCAATCGGACTGGGAAACTTACCAGTGTCAGAGCTCCTGCATAATCCACCCGAGAGAGTTTATGCAGCAGGGCCCGGGCCTTTAATGGATTCTGGTTTCCAGTAGAGGGGATTGCCATGAAAAGTAGGGGCCCAAGGACCAATGTGAGTGGAGCTTGCACCCAAAACATGAATCTCTGGGCAAAGGACGAGTCAGAGTCAGAGTCAGAATAACGATATTTGCCAACGCCGGAGACGATGCTTCGAGTGGAAGCTATATGACATACCCAGCCCAAGGTGGGTGTTAACAGACCCGCCAGAACGGCACCAGAGGCAACACCTGTTGTGAAGCCACAGTTGATGAGCCCAATAAAGATTCCTCGTCGTTTCGGACTGGAAAGATCAAGAGCAAGAATTATGGAGGTGCTCATTAAGCCAGCACTCCCACAACCAGATACAACTCGCCCAAGAAGGAAGATGGCTAGCGTGGGAGCAGCTGCAGTAATGAAAAGACCGATTGAGAGGAGTGTACTGGAGAAGACCACGTAGATCCGGGGAGTGAAGATTTCGGAGAGTCTCCCCGTTAACGGAGTCACACTGGACGCAGCGATCTGTCGGGAATTAGAGACTCGCTCACAAGGAATGCCCGATTGTTGAGGAACAAATGCCTTCATACCATAAAGGCCGAAGTGAACCAAGTCACTTCTGCAAAAGCATCGAAATCGGCTGCAATTTCCGATTGGGCGGTAGTCATCATTGACATGTTGGTAGCTGCATCGATACTGCTGATCAATATGGGGACCCCGTGACAATCGCGTTGAATTCAAAACATACCCTGGATAAAGAGGAGAAGACCCATCGAAATAACGATACTCAATCCTCTTCCAAAGCTCAATGACCGCGACTCTCTATCTGAGCCATCTTCAGAACTGGACGATGACAAGAGCGGAGTATGCTCGGATTGGGATGTCTCTCTTTCCGCCATGTTGCAATCAAATGGAATTCAGGGGAAAGAAAGAAGCAAAGAAGAAGCAAGATCAACTTGAAGAAGCAGAGTCGGAGAGAAGACTCTCTAAATCCCCCTCGGGATCTGTCGTCAATGCTACTCGGAGGATCCGGGGAGGGGCGGAAATGGCTGGATGGTGCATTTCTAAGCAACGATAAGCAACTCAAGCTGTTCTCCACCTGCACAATTATGTTCCGAAGTCCGCTTGTGGGGAAGAAACAAGAAAACCGTTGAATTTACTGTGGGTACTACCTAGGTAGGGTAAACTACTGGTACTAACAGGTACTACACGCTACCCACTGAGATAGATGTTCTTGTGGAGCAGAGCTGGCTCTCTTTCTGCCGGGGTTGCAAACTACCAACTACTACACTATAGAACACCTGCCACTGTAATAAACTTTGAAAAGTAGTATTTGAGATGCGCAATTTACATTCGATAGTATCAAATAGAGTGGGAAGATGCAAATATCCCATCAAAGAATTTGAACTCCATTGAACTTCAAGTTCAAGTTCTTTTCATCACCAGGTCAATCCTTCAGGAATTCCCAAGTGAGACTATGTTTTCTTCCGAATTTTCCCCCATCTTTTCAGAAAGCCAATCTTGAACTTGGAGGATGACGGCTTTGGAATTGATAGATGGGATTTTGGGATCAAGCGTGGGTTTCAATGATTCGCATCCGTAACATGATCTTGACAACGAGGAAGAAGAAGTTCTGTTACTGCGTCTGGATCATGCCAGTTTTTAACCGCAGCTTTAACCACCTTATCGGTAATGGTGATTTGGTCTCCACATCGATCTAGAAGGACTTTCATCATGCTACTGCCCGCACAGGCTTCAGCCGCAACCATGACTACCTCGTCAGGAATGGCGATTTGGTCTCCGCGACGGTCAAGAAGGAGCTCCATTGTTTCATCTGCGCACATCCATGTACTTCCAGCTGCAGCCTTTAATACGTTGTCGCTGATAATGATTTGGTCTTCACAGTGGTCGAGAAGGAGTTGCATCATGTCTTCACTATGCCAGTTCTGGGCTGCAGTAACCAATACCTTGTCAGTAGGGATGATTTGATTTCCACAGCGGTCAACAAAGAATTCCATGATAAAATCACCAGCCGGGTTCTGGGCTGCAGCTACCAATACCTCTTCTGTAAGGGTAATCTGATCTTCACAGTGATCGAATAGGAGTTTCATCATGTCGTCTCCAGTATGGCATGTAGCCGCAGCCTTTAATATCTCGTTGGTAACAGTGATTTGGTCACCATAGCGGTCAAGAAGGAGGCCCATCATTCCCGACGACCCATGTTTAGCCACAGCCTGTACTACCTCGTCTGTAATTGTGATTTGATCTTCACAACGGTCGAGCAAGAGTTCCATCATGTTATAACTGTGTCCAGCCGCAGCCTTGAGTAAGTCGTCGGTAATGGTGATTTTGTCTCCACGACGGTCGAGAAGAAGTTCCATCGCTCCCTCATTATATTTATTTTCGACTGTAGCTTTGACTAGCTCGTCGGTAATAGTGATTTGGTCTCCACAGTTGTTGAGAAAGTATTTCAATACTGCTGCGCTTTCCCCCTTGTTTTCCACCGCAGCCATTACTACCTCCTCGGTAATAGTGATGTGGCCGCCATGGAAGTCGAAAAGGAGCTCCATCATTTCCCTGCCCTTCTGCCAGTTTCCAGCTGCAGCCTTGAGCACCCGCGTGGTAAGCGCCCCTCCCTCGCTCAGAATTACAGAAACAATACTTGGGTATTTTGATTCAACAGCATATTGTAAAGGTGTTTTACCTTCACTATCTATGCAATCCACGTGAACAACATAAGTTGTTCTTTCTATGCCAGGTTCCCAGTGCACCTCTGACCCACTGGCGAACCTCACTAGAGCATCAATGGCCCATGCTGCAGCAACGTGGAGTATGGAGAAGTTAAGTGGGATGATATCCCAGCCCAGATGGGGAAGGGCTTGCCGCAGCCACCAATCTCGACAAGGGGAATCGGTTTGGAAGAAATCCGCTTGTGGAGACTGAACTCTGAAACTTGACTTGGCCTTTCGCGCATGAGAAGTCCAATTTTTAATTGCATATTTCAGGAAGCCAGACTCAAGCTCATCCGATGGATCGTAAAATTGCTCAAGAAGTATGTCGACGGAGCGATATGCTATATCAGCATGTGCTTTGGGTACCTGGATGAAATAGCCCGAGCTCACCCCGACTAAATATTCCATTGCTGAGAGATGCAATAGAAACACAGTGTCATTTCTGATAGTAATCAGGAAGCGACAAGACTCGATGATATCATGTATGAACTGAATCCTAGTCTCGAGGTCGTGTTTCTCCTGGTGTAGTCGACATAATCCCGACAACTCCGACACCGTTAATTCAAAACCGCGATATACAATAATACAACTCAAAATAAGGCGAATATCGTCGCCACTCGTCTCATTCTCTTTTAGAGCTATATTGAAAAGCTTGTTGTAAAACGCGTTGAGTTCTTTCGGCATTTCTTCCAGGGTACGGACAGCACGATTCGAAGGAGTAGCTTTAAGTTCTTCACACGCTAAGCCAATCCAGAGAAAAGTACTTTCGGCTTTGGATCTGAGAATTTGGCTGACCTGCTCTTTGACTGAATGTGGGTAGTTTCGTCTTTTGGCTAGCTGATTGACTTTCGCCTCGATAAAAATATCGATATCTGTCCATCTCTCAATAAACGAAGCTAAATCCCTATTTAGGAAAATTTGCAGGCTTGCCCGTATCTCTGGATAAGGTCTGCTAGTGATCAGTATCCGGAAATTGGGTGATTTGCAGTTTCTATTACTCCGAGTCTGAGTCTGGAACTTGAAGGTCTCTTCGAGCTGTAGCAATAGGGTCTCCTGCGACTCCTGGTCACACTCATCTAGCGCATCGACGATACAAAACTTTTGACCTGTACTCTGATCCGCCGCCATATCTATGAATATCTCCCAGAGACCATCAAATGATGTAAAAAGGTCTGCCCCGCGTTCCCGATATTTCGGCAAGAGTTTGTCAAGAAGCCCCTCATGCTGCTTAACAAGCTGGTAAATCAGCCCTTTAATGATTGAGGTGGCGGTGCTCCGTGTGTCGGATCCGGATTCGCAGAAGAAGTAGGCTAGGGTTCTACCTGTGTTGTCAAAAGCTTCTGATAGCGCCTCCGTAAGGTATATAGCCATGGTCGATTTTCCAGTTCCTGGCTCACCATGGAGCCATAAGACCTGGGCTTGCTGATTTTCAGATGCCCCTGTGGAACCAAGCCAGGCAGTGAGCTCTTCCTTGTTGATTATCCACTCACAGGTTCCTGCGACGGGACTCCCTTTCCTGCGTTTTAATTCCGCCTATGTTCCTGAGGGTTTGTTGCAGAGAGAAAACGCCAATGAGAATCATCTAGTCGTCGGTCAGTGATGTTTTCCTCCTGGTTTTGATTCCATGAAGTTCAAGTTCCACCGGTCGACTTACCAGGAGAAGAATAGAAGTTTGCAGTAATAGATCCTGAGTTATGCGCCACTATGAGTCCGTCATTTCTGCCGCGAAATGATAAGGGATCCATCATGAGAAATGGAAACGGGGGCTCGATTCATGAATCATGAACTTGCAAAGATTCATTTCTGTCTCTCAGCTGAAGGAGGGGCACCTTCAGCCTCACCATCAGGTGATCTCGCATTGTGTGGTGCAGTTCCAAGGCAGATGAATTTATTGGCCTGAAAAGCAGAGGTCTTGTAATCATAGTTTCTGTGGCCTACTTCTATAATATGAACCCAATCATCATGTCATAACTTTACAACTTGAATAGCATGGTTACGTGACAATCCTACCTACACCTGTGGTAGGTAGGGAAGTTGATTCTCGTTTGCATTCCACAATATAAGAATAAGGGTTAGAACTTGAACTAGTATGGTAAATTCGATTATCCGTTTAAGTGATGACATAATGGTGTATCTCTGGAGCAGAGAAAGAGCTTCTCATTCCTGTACCGTGTACGATGAATTTGAATGTGCATTTGGAGTAGTATCTTGGCGTTTTGTATTCACTCCATGACCTCAGATGGAAAGGGTTGAAGTTCCTGGGTGCAATTACTATAGAGTCCACCCAGAATCAATCTTTGCCAAAGTTCAAGTTTTATTGATCGACCTTAAAAACCGATGGCCAGCGACGGTAGACGCGGGACAGGACTTTCTCCAAGTCCACCGCGTCCTCAGACGGTTCGCTCGCACCCCAAGTCTGTACTTGCCAGCCGTTTTCGAAACTCCTCAGTTTCTCGAAAAAGGCAGTCGAGTTGTACGAATCTGTCGGGGTTGCTTTGAGATAATCGATGAATATACGCCAGCGTGGGATATAATATGTGGAAACTAGACCCGCCCATCCTTTTGAGGCATAGTCAGTGATCTCGCCATTTGGACCCCATAGTGTGATCTGATTGCGTGCGTTATACTCGAAGAACGCAGCCTTATGTTTGTCACCCCGAGCCCAAGATCTAGCAGAGTTGATCCATTTCGAGAGCCGAAAGTTCTCATTGGTGAGGAGAACCGCGTCTAGGTCACCAAGAAGCTGGAGCATTTTTTGGCCCTTCTTGGACAATGTATCTGCTGACGCATTGGTTTCGTTGTATGTAGTGACGAGATCTGTATACAGCGGGATAAAAGCATTATCAAGGACCTGGCGAGTAACATCGACCATGTCATGTCGATACGCTGCATTGCCCCACAACTTGGGTTCTTGGTGGGCAGCTTGATACATCCACTGCCACGCCTTGACAAGATCCGCAGGATCATATGTGAGGGACCTCGGATGAGTCCCAGTGCGTCCAAGAACACCATCGATCCCCGGCTGTGCTTCGACTGTTGGTTGAATGACGGCCATGTTGGTGAGATTAGTGTTGTTATACACAGTCGACCGCATGAGGTCCCAGCCTTGATACAGCCCCTTGGGGACAGAACCAGAGCCTGCATACCGACTCGTCACCCAATGT
Source organism: Penicillium paxilli ATCC 26601 (assembly GCA_000347475.1). Taxonomy (NCBI): domain Eukaryota; kingdom Fungi; phylum Ascomycota; class Eurotiomycetes; order Eurotiales; family Aspergillaceae; genus Penicillium; species Penicillium paxilli. Next base: position 7,637 of record AOTG01000189.1, read on the forward strand.
TGAAAATATTCTTTCGTGTCAATAGCCTTTGAAGACCAGGCTTGATCCAACAATAGGTCATACATGATCTCATTACCCTCTTGAGCTTCAGGACTTAGTCCATATCCGACCATCGATGATGATTCCAGGCGAGCTTGAGTGGCATTCTGAGTGACATTGAGAATCTGTCCATAGAGACCCATATTACCTCCGAAGTCATGGAGCTGGCACCATATCCATGGCTTGCCGAAATAAGACTTGGTCCGACGCCATTCCGGAATCGACTCTGAGTACAAGTCCAGGACAATCATATCTTCATCATTTTCAACGCCACCGAGATAAGCTTCAACCCGATCAGTAGTCCAAAACGATGAAAGGGCATAGAATAGCCAGCCTTGCATCAGCCAGATCGCATCGGGATCGGCTTCCTTGAGGCTCTTCAGCGTGCTGCTGGAGATATTCCGCAGGTAATCGAGGTCGCCCGATGAAGGGGTGTTTTCGTTATACTGATCGAGGGTATAGATGTGGCTGATATTGCCATATGCCTGTTTCTGCTTGTTAATGAAGCTGTGTTGTAGCTGTGCGAAATGATCGTCAAAAGGTTGCAGGAAGGAATCATTCGTGTATTGAACCGGAAATCCACCCCATTGTGAGCCGTGAATGATGCTTGCGTTGGGAAAAACACGAGTGGTATTGGCAGGGACAAAGCCTGTGAATGAAGGCAGCACTGGTGTCATACCCAGCTCTACCATACGCTTCACAATCTTTTTCTGGAGCTCGAACTGTTGGTCAATCCACGACCGGGGAAGTTGGCCATGCCACATCCCCTGAATGTTGCCGAATCGATTCCAAGCCTGAAATGCCGGTCCACTTAGAAATGTCGCAATTTCTGCATCGGTAAGACCAATTTCGTGGAAAACATCGACTAGAATCTTTTCTTGCCCGACCCAAGCAAGAGGCAGATTGATTCCTCTCAAGGCCATCCAGTCTAGCTGCACTTCCCATTCTTCCCAATCCCAGAATGCAGTTGTGTACGAGAATGTCACTTATTTAAGTTAATACTGTACAATAATAAAAAGCGATAAACCGATCTCAGAAGGTGAAGGGTACCTGTATTGAAGTGATATCTCCAAGGGACCGTGCTGGCACCCTTCAATGGAGATTTGAGGCGAGGCAGCTCCGACGGTGCGAGATGAAGACGGCTTCCAATGAACCAGTAAATATCAACATGAATGACATCGGTCAAGTATCGATGAAGACTATGTATAAGGTCAGTACTGCTTAATGATTCAAAAAAGGAAGATGTGATGACCTACCCCGAAGACAGTGCGCTTATCGAGCTTCCTTGCACAAGAACTGTCCCATTGGGCGCAGTGTGTACAATGAACTGATCGTAGCCATCATGATTTGCGAGTGTAGAGTCAATAGAGAATTGGAATTGATCAACATGTTCTGGTAACCGCCGTTGGACAAGGCTGTAGAGACCTTCGGTCGACTGCGCGCCAGTTGATGACGCGCAGAACCAGAAGAGTAATTTGGTCCACCGCATTGTTTGAACTGAACCCTGTGAAAGAATCAGTTTGCAACAGGAATCAGGACGAGGCGAGAGTGCGAAACCTAGAAAAGAGGAGACCTTTAGTACATACTAGATTACGATCAAGCCCCTTGGGGACATTACGGCGCGTTGCATTTGTGGCCCCCGCACTACACGGCGCACGCACTGCAACTCCTTGATCCTACATGTGCCGATCATTAGTTGTTTACGGATTTAAGGCCGGACACTCTGAAATTTGAAATTTTTTCTTTTTTGATAAGAGAAAAATTGGGGTTGTTCATTGCTGAGAAACAAAATCCTTTTGGCCTTGAAGGGCCTTGGCTAAGACATCTGGATACCATCTTTGACCGACATCCTGATGGCTCGTTACGCGGGCGACGAAGGTACCTTCTCCAATGCTTGTCTTGAACATATTGTTGAAGGTTGCTTCTGCATCCGATTTCACCTTGTCGTTCTTCACCAAGTCTCGGATATGATCCGGCACAACCAGAGTAATATCCTCAGCCGATAGATCCGGGCTTACCCCTTGGAAGACAGGAAAGGAGTATCGTGGTCCCAACGGTTTTCCATTTCCATCGACGAAATTCTCCCGTCGTAAGCTCACTCGATGTGTGGTGGCTGTACATATTCCACCGGTGAGGGCTTCGAGAGCGCGACCTATATTGACTACAAATGTGTTTGGGAGTGGAGGAGCAGATACCCAATCTCCCGCTTTGTTTTGCACTTCTAGACCCCGATGTGGCGTTGCTTGAAGAAGGAATGTGAGAAATCCAGAATCCTTGTGAGCACCAACGCCTTGGAAGTCGGCCCCATCGTCTTCATAGTCTGAAGGTGGCGGTGGTGGGTAACTAATGAGTTTCAATTTGTGTTGCTGGGGATTGTCAAAGACTCCATCCATCGCCGCGGAAGGGAGATCCAACGACTCAGAAATGAGAGCCGTGAAAGAGGCCGATAAGTCACTGATTGCCGACAAGTATTCCTCTGTCACTTGACGGAACCCAGGAATCGCGGTCTCGTCTGGCCACTGCATGGGAGAAGAGGACAAAGTTTAGTTTGACTATCAATGCTAGGCCTCGAGTATCACAACATTTGATCCTGTGAAACGAGCATCTTAGTATGGGGTAGAAGTACCTGATTAGGTCCGCATATGTTTCTGTACAACGGCTCATCGGGACCAGGCGTAGGTAACTCAGTCGCAAACTGATGCGGTGTAAGCACAGGAGCAAACTAGAAAAGATCTGAGATACTCACATCGAATTGCTCACGATGATCAGGCTTCAGAGCAGTGATCTCGGCACCGAGCTTGGAATAACCCAGAAAATGAGGACTGTTGACCATTTCAATGTCTAGCTTTTTGTTCAAAGGCAATTTGAACAAGTCCAGTCCTTTGGAAGTAAAGTCATCTTGTAAACTGACAGAGACCGGTGGATTTTGAAGATAGAGAAATCCAACATTGATGAGTGCGTCACGTAGTTGGGCTAAGAACAACGGCTTAGTTGCGGATGACAGTGCTTGAGTGTAATCTAGAACAGGAATTGAAGTGAAGGATGATTCTGGCTGATCTTTGGTCTCCGTCTGTATTTTCTTTAGAATGAAATCTGAATGATCGGTCTTTATGATGAGATGTAATTCCTACCATTGCGAAGATGAAGAAGATCAAGTGTAGTTGCCTAGTAGTAGGTAGCAGTGTAAATGGAAACACGCTAAATACAGAGATACACGCAGCAGGAGCAGCAGTATTTCTGTTTCACGATGGATGTCACTAGTGCCGACTCGGAAGTGCCCAAATGATCTGCTAAGTAACTTGAATGGACCGTAATTGGTACCTAGTAGTACTATGCTATTCCCTGTGATAGCGAATCCAAGTCTCGCAAAGCCTCGGGGTCCCACTAGGATGATCGATTCGAAGACCTTTCAGGACCGGCCCGTTGACACTTGAGTTGTTGAGAAGTGCTCAGTGTCTATAGATTGTGATGAAGTTTGATGGCCAATCTGAACTCCCCCATGAGTGAATGGAATTTGCTGAGGTGGTTCCTGAGAGGTGAAAAGGAAAGATAATTTCCCGGCGTGGGGATGAAAGGTGAGGTCGGTGACTGCGATCATGATCGGGCATTCTGATTGGGCTGTGATGACGAACTCTCCAGCGACCCAAATAGAATGATCGACAACAATCACGCCTTTGATGACAGACATCAAATGTGAATAGTGGTTTACATGTGCGATAGAGCTACTAGTTACTAGTGAGGATTGAAGAGATACTACTAGTAGTAGTATTGGGCAGGCTGGGACTCGTGAACAAGAACTTGTATATTACAATTGTACTACTTTCTTCGAACTTGAAGTTTCAATACAGTAGCCTGGACTGGGAGCTACTGGACGCCCAGCACCTCAGGGACATTCAAGGTTCCAACAATAGGAACTTGAAGGTGACTATGGATGGCAGTACTAGTAAATATAGGAATGAAGTTTTACTACAATTGTAGTACTAATATCTGGAAATTAAAATGGGGGTTTCTTTTGAGCTGAGATTAAGAAAATAGTGCAGTGACAGAAACGGGATGGGGTAGTATGTATCGAAGAAGCGAAACCTCATATCTCCAGTTAGGGACGGTACTACTAATAGTAGTACATGTGAACTTTTTCAAGATGAATGAGAATAGTACCCGTGGACGGTAAATTTCCAGTGGTATTAAAGATGGATATCTACTATATTGGTATCTATCAGGTAAGCTCGGAATGTAGGAGGGATTGGTCATCAAGATAATCGTTAAATCGAAACATCATAGGATGTAACGGAACCCAACTGCGCGTGTCTCAGGGCTATTAATATCTGAGTGAATTTCTTGGGCATTTTCAGCTTCCTCCAGTTGTCGGTTCATTCGAGCATGAACAAGGCGAATAACAAGGGCTATAATTGCAACGAGCAAAGCGATTGCTGCAGTAGCACTACCACCAGGAATGTAACGTGGACCAGACGAAGACGGCCACATATAGCTACCGTAGATTGATGCGGTATTTCCGATCATATTGGCCACTGCGATTGCGGAAGATCTTTTCACCAGTGGTCGTGGGAAGGAGTTAGCGACCCACGCGAGGATGATCTGATATGCGGACACGGCTCCCATTGGCATACTGAAACGAAATCAGTATACTGAAACGCAGATATGAGGCTAAGAGCATCGAGACTTACAGGAACATGGCAAAGAACTTAGCCCCGGTATTAGTCGTCACAGTGCAGATGATACCACCGATAACGCTGATGAACATCAAGCCGATGATGTGAAGACTGCGATCATCTGTTCGACCAGAAGTCCAAGTAACCAAGAGGGAAACCAGGAATGTGGCGATCCATACTGGCGCAGTGATCAAGAGAGTTTCAATGTTGTTGTAGCCCAAGGTCTGCACAATTGTTGGGAAGAAATATTGGAAATTCTGTGATAGGAGCGAGGTGTGCTGAAGGAGGATGAACAGATAAATACGCTTATCGGAAAAGACAAGCGTAAGAGCCTCTTTGATACTGGTTGATTGAGCAACATCAGCCTCTCCAGCATCATCAATTAGTCGCCACTGTGCATATGCTTGCTCCTCCTCATTCAACCAAGATGTTGTTGCAGGGTAATTTGGAAGAAAGATACTGATAGGATTAGCACAATTCCGTTTCACCACAATGGATAGATACTCACGCAGCGAGGAGAGAGACACCGATTGTGATGCAACCCTCAATGATGAATAGCCATCTCCATCCGGCGATTCCATAGTTACCATCTAGATTGCCTAGAACACCAGCACCGATCAGACCACCAAAGGCATTGGCCAAGGAGCTGCCGGCATAGAACCAAGCAATACGATGGCTCAGCTGAACAGAACAAGAGTTAGGTACAGTCATATCTTAAAACCGGGGAGATCAAACCATACTTCTTGTCTAGTGTACCAACTCGACCTGGAGGCGATATTAATAAAGTGCACAGTAGTTGGAAGCCAAGACAAACTTACATCAACATGACTGCACCGGGAAAAAAGGGTGCTTCAACAAAGCCTAGGAAAAATCTGGAAACAACCAGTCCAGTAAAGGACTGGGTGGCCGCCTGGCATGCAGAGATGACGCCCCTAAATAAATTTTGAATTAATATGAGCAGCGAACGAGATGATAGAATGAAATTACCAGATAGCCATGGCTAAGCCGAGAAACCTCGAAGGACGGATGCGGGTGATAAGCAAATTGGATGGCAGCTGCATAAGCAAATACCCCACGAATAAAATACTCGTAGCCAGATTATAATCAGTCCCTTCCATTCCGAGATCCTTCTCGAGGGAGCCAAGGCGCGCTTGAGATAAGTTACTGAGGCGAGATATCAGCATTGTGAGTATACCAGCCAATGGGCATATTTCATCGGGAGTAACCTACTTGCGATCAAGAAAATTGAGGAGGTACATCAGGATCAAGAATGGCAGAAGGTGTAGATCAACCTTGCGCAATAAGGTCTTGGCCATCTTGCGATGCCATTCTGGACTTTTGGAAGCGTATGCTTGGTAGAGCACATCCTGTTCAAGACCAATAGCCTTTTGGCCGCTCTCGTGATATTCGATCTGCTCGTCTGCGGACTTGGCCATCTTGGAGCCCGGTGATGATGGGGGTTTTTGTCTTTTTTTTTGTGATTGAAGTCCGAGTTGGCTTGGAAATTTTCCGTTTACCCTTAATTCCCTGGATTCGCTTTATAGGGGCACTGAAAAGCGAGGAAATGGCATAGGAGTCTCGGCGCAACTCCGATAATGTGCCAAGCAGGTCGTGGAGAACAATAGATGGGCCACGGCGGGGAATGAGCGAGTGGTACAGATATACGGTCTCAAGCCGGAACAATGAGAGATGATCACTCAGGCCATGATTTTACGATTGGTTCCAGACATGGTGGGGGTGGCATCAGGTTGGGGAAATACATTGGGGTCTCTTTCTTTTCCCCGGTGAGCGGAGCGCGGGGAAGCGAGACCCGCTCGGGGCAGCTCTGGCCGAGGCGAGACCCAGTATAGGTAGGGAGCTAATTGCTGAAGGCTTGCAGGGACTAATTGAAGAAAAAAATTCGAAAGAGCGTTGACATTCTATTGAAAAGAGCAGGTATAAATGCATAAAGAAGTATTGTAACGGAAATTTCTAGAGTGCTCCCCCCATGGTAAACAATACCGAGTATCAGCACTCGCAGGCTTAACGGCTGGGAATCTGGAATCGCATGACCAGGGCTGAATGGTCTGCAGACCAAGTGGAGACCGTTCTCGTTGGATATCGGGGTTGGGCCGTGATTCGAGTGGACTCATTTGTGTGTTGGGGGAAACAGAAGATGTGAGGAGTTGGAGACATCTGCAGGTCAAGTTGCAGTTGCAGACCCTCGAGTCGCAGTATTGTTGCCTGAGTGCCTGAAAAGCACGTGATATCGAGAGGTGTACACGTGATCTGCGTGAAGTCTCGTGACCTGTGGCTCAGCATCACACAGCCACATATTACACGTGATATCACCTGACGTGATTACATGTTGTGGCTGACCACGTGACACTAACCTGATCAGAGCCCACGGAGGATGACATCATTCGACCAATGGCGGCGACTCCGCGGCAAATCACCGAGTGGAAAGACTCCATCCGATTGATGAAATGACTTGGAGATATGAGATCAGATTCGATCCGATGACCTCAGATTCCAGGGGCCTTGGTCTTCCCAGTGGCTGTAAAGGGAGCCACTTGAGCTCGTACAAGATTGAATTAGTGGGCTTTCTCCACTCGCTGCCTTTGATCCGAGCGCATCCATGACGATGTTGATGAAGGTGAGGGGCTCAGAGGCCACTCTTTTGACTTTCCATGATTGTGCACTCTATTACTTATAAGGAGGTACCCCTCTTTTCCAAAGCACGTATCCTAATTTCTCCAAACAATTATCTCTCTCTCTCTCTGTGATACCCTAGTACCCTCACAACTTTCTACCAAAATGGACAAACTCTCTGGTCTTGCTTCGAAGCTCGGCGGTGGAAGCAGCAACAAGGATTCTAGCTCCAGTGGCTCTGCCGGCAAGGAGGACTACGTTGATAAGGGTGAGTTTCAATGCTAGGCCTTCCTGGGACGCACCTCAAAGTAGACGAAACTAACGCATCATACAGCTCTTGACTCCGTCGAGCGCAAGTTCGGTGGTGGAAAGATTGACCCTCAGTCCGCCAAGGTCCGCGATACCAACGAGAAAATCACTGACGGCGCCCGCACACAATTTGAGAAAGCTACTGGGTATGTATCGCTCTCTCCTTGTTTCATGAAGAGTTTCAACTGACCATCCATCGTTAGCAAAAATGTCCCTGATAAGATTTCCAACTAGAAAATCAGTTCACACCATATCCTTCTAGCGACGACGATTGACTACGGCAAAGATACGATACCCATTAGGATATTATGTAGCTAATGCAACAAAGATTAATGCCCAAATATTGGTTCGAAATGAGTTATACTTGAAGTTGCGATAAAGGTTTCAACTTCTCCACTTGAACAAATTGTAAACTACACTAGTGGCAGTACCTAGATACTATTTGCAAGGACTTTGAACCAGTAGCTTGAAACTTGACACAACACAAAACGCCTTCTTCAAAAGATACTATTCTCCCGGAAATTTATGAAAGATTTGAATATGCTCGAACCTAGAATCGTTGTCTCTGAAAGGCAGAAAGAATCCCCTCCAATCCCGTGTACCGAGGCGCATTCGTCCACATGGTATTTGCGCGACACAGCTGCAATCGACTATTGATGCGTTCAAGTTGCTCTGAGGTTGGATTACTCGCTCGACAGGAGGCCATCGCACGTTCATAATACTTCTGTGCAGGCTCGTATTCTTTTGCAACAAAATGCATGTTTGCAAGCATTTCCAATGTTGCCAGGGTCTCAGGGTTTTCAATGCCTCGGCGTTGTTCAACCCAATTGACATATCGCAGGAGCCACGGAAGGGCCTCGGAAGGAGGATTTGATCCACCTGTATAGTACTGGGGAGTTTGTAGTGCATACATGACCCCGATATTGCCAACGATGTCCATGGTGAGCGGGTGTTCGGGACCAAGAGCTTCTTCAGAAATCGCGAGTGCTCGACGAAGGGTCTCAGATGCTTCCATGTTCTGCTGCGCGCGAATGAGTCCTCGTCCATGCAGGGAGAGTGCACGTATGGTGAGTGGATGAATCCGACCTAGGCCTGCTAGAAGCTCCTCGTGAACACTCGGGAGAATCTCGAAGGCTCTTCGAACATCGGGTTGAAAGGCCACTGTATTTACCAAATTATTATCACCATGGTTGTAGATGATGTACTCCAGCATGTCGAGGGCCACCAAAAAAACTCGGACATGGTTTTCCCCCAACAGACGCTTGTAGTTATCCGTGAGCTTCTCTGCGGTCGCAATGGCATTCTCCCTTCGGCCAAGAGCATTGTAGGCCATCGCCAGACGTCTTCGAGTATCCAACGTATCGAGATGATCTTCACCAATGTTCATCTGTTGACGTGCAAGGACATTTGCACACATTGATTCTGCTTCCTGGTATTTTCCACGTTGACACATGATTTCTGCCATCAGGCTCTCTGTTTTCATGGAGAGTGAATGTCTTGTTCCAAATACCCGCTGTGTTCCATCAGAAACCCATTGGCACCATTCGGTTGCTTTCTCTAGGAAGCTGGCCTCTAGTTCCACCTCTGCCAAATTATAACCAGCCAATAGAGTGCTGTGATGATCCGGCCCAAGAGCTCGCAGATGTTCTTGGAAGATATCATATTCAACATCCCGGGCTTTATCCCAGTTGCTTTTATTTTTGTGCTCTGCGGCTTGGATAGAACGGGGATCATTATCAATAGCCGTGAAAATGGCCCCAATCACTCGTTGAGTTGAGGAAGGAGTACGGCCTGGCGGTCGATACGCATTACTGCTGTTGGAATGCATGCGCGGTGGGACTGGAGGTGGAGTACGACCCGCCGTAGGAGGGGGAGCTGGCTGAGGAATGAATCCTTGTTCCGATAGTAGTGCTTGGTCGACAAGTTGTTTGATATTCCCCTTGATTAGTCGGTACATGGGCCCGCGAGATCCTACTTTGCACATCTGTGAGTGATCCGCATCTAACTTGAGTTGAGTTTCACGAAGTCCAGATAATCCCAATACAGCGGACTCTTCGTCGACAACAAGCTGGTTTTGATTAGCCTCTGTTTGACCCAGTACAAGCCCGATGTCAACTTACATGGCTCAAAGAAGCTGGACCGATTCCACCTAGCTGCACCTCCTTCCCTTCTATGAAGCTAACTACGCGATAATCTTCTAATTGATGTCGAAAGCGATCACTCATCTGTCGAGTGAAAAGAGAGTTGTGTTCGAGACAGTCCAGCAAGTCATTACTAGCATTCCCTTTGGAAACAAACTTGGCAACTCGAGCGGCAATCTTTCCTAGTTCCACAGCCTTTGCGCCGCGATGAGGAGTACCGAAAAACACAAGCCCAGAGGTAGCATTGCGGATGGAGTTATACTTGGGATCTTCTTTGGCGTTCAATAGAGCCTAGAATGCATATAGCATAGTATTAGATTAGAACGTACGAGCGAAGGAAGTATCTTCACCTGTTTAATTACCAGACCACCCAAACTGTGGCCGATGAAGATGATTCTAGGTGGCGAGGTGTGCTTTTCAAGAGCCAGAATGTGAGCAAGACTGACGACTAGATGATGTATTGGAACGAATGGTGCTCACGAGCTGGGGACTTCTCTCCATATCTAGCAAGTTTAATAAGGTATTGGCGTGATCTTTGATGCTGGCCGTGGACATGGTCTGAGGGTGTGTGATGCTTGAATTATAACCATATACGAATACCCGCGCATATGGGATGTCCTCTGCGAGAAACTCAGTTGGCCAAAATGTTCCATTTGCATGAGTCCATGTTTCAAACGGATGGTCCTGACGCCCTCGGGGGTTGAGGCCGTGGACGAAGACAAAGCTTCAATAGTAGTATGTTGCGTTAGCGAACGGAGCTTGCTAATTATCTGGGAGGATTCCACCATACTCGACCTTATGAGCGTCCCCGGGAGTGAAAACTTCCTGAAGGAAGGGAAATTCATGCTCTGTTGAGTCCTGGATCCAAAACATCAAGAAAAGTCCCACAAAACAGCTCAGAAAAGATTTCTCACCATTTTTAGCTGACAAAATGGGTATCGAGCGCCGTCAAAACCCAACCTTCAGAATAAGTGAGGAACAAAAGATTTTATCAGTCCTACCTGACGGAGGGCGAATTCAACAACAACAACCTTGCGAAGAGAAATACGAGGATGACAGACTGTACATGTGATGCGACTGTGATCTGACTGCTGCTTGGCGGTAATGGCCCTTCTTGAAACAATGTTGGGCTAAGTTGTAACCAATTATCTTATTCCCTTCACGGACACCCGTCGGCATAACTTGCCTTGAATTTTGTGCTGAGGAACTCCGAATTTGAGCTCTCTAGAGATTCAGCAACCTATGTATTACTAGTTAGTATGTACATAATTCAAGTTACGCTGTCTAGGGACATAATATTCTCCACCACCCTTATACCAGTAGGTAAGTAGCCCTTAGTATCAGTACGCCTGGAGATTACTATGTATTACGATGGACTAGTACTAGTGCACTAGTAGTAGAGAGCATGAGCGCTTAGAAATATATCAAACTTGGTGGGAAATCAATACCTATAGTAAATCTATATTCTACATAGTACGATATTGGAACATGTCCCTAATAGGCCGTGTGTTGGTCTCCATCACAATCTCGCTCCTCTCTGAAAGTCAGGTTCTGAAGACAGGGGGCATAGAACAAGTTGCCTCGCCAGGCTCCTATTGCTGTATGTGACCCAACAAGCGCCCAGAGTAGCAGGACAGCAGCACTTAGAATCTAACAATAATTAGTCTTCAAGTCTTGGTGTGAGGATTCTGTGTACTATTAAAGTCAACACAATAATGAAGTGGTACTACATACTGTTCCAAACACCTTAAAGAACATAATGTCCAGCTCATTCCCAAGCTCCATAGAGTTGGCTGCATAAACCCCCAATGGGAATGTAAATCCCCACCACCCCATATTAAATGGAAATGGAGAGCTGTATAAGATGGTGGCCAGGGCGAAGACTAGCCAGATCAAGCCAAAGCTCCACATCAACAACGATACGAAGATGCCTAACACGTAGGCCATGGGGCCTGCAATGGGGGGCAGAATACTATCGGAATCTTCAAGCAGCCTTCGCGCGACTTTTCCAATGTAAATAATACTGCAACTAGTCAGAAAAGGGTCCAGGATCGGCGCTGTAAATCTTACTCCGAAGCAGGCTGTACTCACCCGAAGCCACCAAACCCGAGAGGGCCCAGCGGTAAGAAGCAACTCACGATCATTTCTCGTGGGGGAAGCTTATGAAGTGCTAGTCGTTGATAATAGATAACTAAAACAACGAGAGCTAGTGGAACTCCCATTCCCCAGAGTACAAAAGAGGCTAGAAGAGTGCCTAATGCATGTTGCCTATTGGGGAGAATATTAGCGACTTCAGCCCCAGCACCTGCAGCGACAATTGTTGCGGCGATGGGCAACAACTGAAGAGCAGTGATACGATCCAAAGATGTTATGTGTCGCTGGGAGATTCTATTTCATAATGATCAGCAGAGGAAACTAATTTTGATTTCTTTGGAGACCAACAAAATGAAAGATAGCGACAAAGTGACCGATGCTGCGGCCGCAACATCCACCATCCATAAGGCCCATGCAACAGACACAGCCCAGTCCCCCCATTGGGGCACACAAACGAAGACCCACATTTCGATCAAGGTCGCGAAGCCCATGGGGACTGTTGCCAAAAAGAGCGAATTAGTAGGGTCTTGGATCATCACGGGCCAGATTTCCGGATACAAGGCGTATCTCAGAATGGACGTGGCGAAGGCCAACATGAACAGCGCGGCGTTAAGGACGTAAAATGCGATCGAAAGGTAGTAGAGAACTGGGGTGTGAAACGGTATGGAGTTCATGAGAATTGAGACGATGCCAGTGCCCATCGTAACGGCAAACCATCTGCTTCATCTTAGCCAGCTTTCATGACTCTCGAACTTGAAGGGAATGAATATGACATTCTCATACGATGGACTAAAATTGCGGACGACCCGCCTCCATCCGGAATTGTATTTGACAGGGGCCCTGGCCGCGTTAGATTCTGAACCTGATTTCGCCATAATAATTGGTATTCTAGTGGATGCGTTGATGAAGAAAAGAATCATTCATTTCGTGAAGTTGTATGTGCCGAGGAGGATGATCGGGCGCAGTCGGCCGAATTGGCGGGCGGCACCGATTCTCTCGCCCGCGGGGACTCGGAGTTCTTAGTAGATTTTGGGGTATTAGGTTTGAGTATATTCAAGTTCTCTACTGAGAGTACAAGCATACACTGAAAATAACTTCTATAATTAGGAAACGCCGTTATTTTCAAATATAGTCAAGATGCCATTGCCTTCTATAAGTATGATAAAATACAAAACGCCGTGAATGAGACTCGTTAACCTTCACATGCCGTTATTCTCAACTTTACCAAGCACCGACGATACCGGCAATCGGGATATCGATACCGGTTGTATAGGAGCTGGCATCACTCAGGAGATACACATATGCACCTCCAAGCTCGCGAGGGTCTGCCAATCGAGGCATGCCTCCATAGTATTGCATCTTCAGATCCCAGTCGGGCGACTTCTCCACATAGTAGGTCATTGCTGTCCGCACAAATCCGGGGGAAATGCTGTTGACACGGATGCCATGCTTGCTCCATTCCATGGCGAGGGTGTGGCACATGTTGCGAACTGTATCAGAGGGACATTACGTTAGCTGCCAAATCCATGTCACAGCAGCTGGAATGGGGGTGGGTATGACTTACCGGCAGCCTTTGTCGCACCGTAAGGAGCAGAAGGAGCAGCCTGTACGAAAGAAGGTGGTTTAGCAATTGATTCTCTTTCCCATGAGTTATTTTTGGACCGTGTGGAGATGACTTACTCGGTTGGGTCGATATGAAGTCATGCTCGAGGTCATCACAATTGAGCCCTTGATTCCGAGTTCAATGAACTTGCGAGCAGCGATCTGAGCACAGAAGTAGGCACCGAAAACCTGATAAAGTATGAGTAAATTGATCGCAGACGAGGGATAACCGTGCTGGTAGATGTGATGCTTGGAATGGAAATCTTACATTTAGGTTGAACAGCTTCTCCAACTCGGGACGCTCGAACTTCAGTGCTGGTTGATGCTTGGTCATGCCAGCATTGGCAACAATGCCATCAATGCGACCGGTCTCCTCCACGATCTGATTGATAGCCTTCTCAATGCTCTCCTCTGAAGTCACATCCGTCTGGATGAAGTGGAAGTTGGGGTAGCGCTTTTGCAAAGCAGCAAATTCTTCACCGGGCTCCATCAGGTCAAGAGAGTAGATCACATTGGCCGAGTTAGCTAGGCAAACCTCTGCGATTCCCAGGCCAATGCCACGGTTGGCACCGGTGATGGCGACAACTTTTTGACCGAGAGTGACCTGCCAGCTGAAGTCGTTGGCTGGCATTGTGCTCAGGACGGGAGTGGCTTCGGCTTTGGCAACATCCGTAGCGGCGTTTTCGGTGGCGGCAGGAGGCATGATGTTGGTTTGGACGAGAGGATGATTCGCGGGATGGGGGCTTGTATGATGGAGGGGTGCCTTTTCTTGTACAAATTCAATGTAGCGAGAATGGCGTAATGATTTCCTGGTGCCCTCCCTAGCTGCTTTAATAGTTACAACAAATCTCTCTGCTCATAGAACCCCGGATAGCTCCCCCACCTTTCTTGCGTTGGTGTTGTCATTGCTCGGGATGGCACCGAAGCAAATGCGGAGACTTGAGTCCTCGGCACGAGGCATCACATCGGGTTCGAGTAACGATTGGGAATTGTGGGGTCATTGCAGTAGCCACACAAGAAATGGGTAGCACTTCGGTACTTCAGATACCGTATTCAGCAAGTCTTGCTCCAAAGAAGATAGCGAAAGAAATTTCGGATATGGATAGGAGATAATATTAAGATGCATATTCAAGAGGAACCAGCTGGGAAGTACCCTAACTAGTACTAACTCCTTGAACTACATCGAAATGGAGTCCCAGAAGTAGCACGGGCAATGGTGTACTATTGTCGGAACAATACTACTCCTACAGATAGTGTGGATTAGAACAATTTCCATCTTGCCCAGCTTTGAAATGAGTATTATGATGGATTCGAGCCATTCCAATCAGTGTGAAGCCGTGGCGGATAACTCCGAAAAGAAAATAGTACTAGCAGTGTGATAGTAGTGAGAATTGCTACTATGAAGTGTTAATTTGGGAATTCTCATTCTGAAGCCCCCAGCGAGAAAAGAAATCCGGGTTTGTTTCGGAGCTCATGGTGTTCAAAAAGTTCTAGTATTGAATTGGGATATTCCTGAACAACTTCAAGTTTCGGCTGCCAAATTGAAACCACACATGCCGTAGTATGGACAGGTAGTTAGATAGGCGTTGCTCACCAACCCAGCACTCTCTGGAAAAATTATCCCCCTTGCGTTGCTTTTGCTTCAGCCAATACCTGTACCAGTTGTGTATGAACCCCCGGAAAAACAAAATGCAGTATCTACGCCGCCGATCAAACATACATTCCAGAACCTTGCTGTCTTCCAAAAGGGTCGGCTCATGTCACTATAGAATTAGAAAATAAGATTTCAACGGTCCCGAAATACAAGTTGCAAAGGGAAGCGTGGTTTCCGAGCCGAGATTGATTCCGATATTGCCTGTCCAGCTTGTTTCTCTCTACCACTCCGAAACGGAAAGTCCAATAAGAGGCAGTCTTGCGGTTTATGTCGCTTGTCCGTACTTTTGATGGTCCGAGTCTGACCCCTGGATTCCCTTCAAGTTGTGCCTCGCAACGAGTCTTTCAGAAACAGGGTGGCGGTAGTGTTGGGCGATTGGGTTCGGCGGGACCAGCCTTTCTGGCGGTTGCGGAGGCGGGCCAAAAGTGGACACTCAACCCCAGGTCAACTTCACCTTCCGGACCAGGATTACCGTGTGGGATGATGGTATGTTACTAGCCCTGCCGTCATACTCTACGGAGGACACGGGTGGAGGAGTCTTGTCTAGTAGTAGGTACCTACCGAAGAACTGGGAGCATAAATATTCAAGTTCTAATCTTGTGGATGAATCGTCCTCCCGCCTATTCTTTCGACCCTTTACCTTTCAAGTTCCCATAACTTCAGCTTCCTTTTCACCTTAAGTTGGATCTCAAAGTCCATCATGGCTTTCGGCACTGATGATCAGACCAAGATGGAGATTTCTTCCGAGAAGATTGAACATGCTGATATTGACGAGTCACTCTCGTTCACCCCAGAGGAGGAAAAGGCATTGGTGAGAAAGATTGATATGACTCTGCTGCCAATGATATGGGTTATGTATCTGCTCTCATATATGGACCGTACAAAGTAAGTTCAACTCAAGTTCAACTGGAGCCTTGATTAATATCGAAGAAACATGAAACCCCTAACCAGTCACTTGCAGCATCGGAAATGCGAAAATATCAGGCATGGAGACAGACCTGAACTTGACCTCCGATGAATATTCGATTGCCTTGGTTGTCTTTTTCGTAGGATACGTTGTGTTCGAAGTGCCTAGCAAGTACGTCTCCCTAGGAAAATGCCTGCGTGACTATGTTCAAATTGTTGACTAACGCTATGTGTTGTCTTGCTCTAGTTTAATACTTGGTCGATCTCGACCGTCTATCTTTTTGCCAGCAATCATGATAATATGGGGAGCATTAACCTGTGTGATGGCGGTCGTAAAGAGTTACAAACATCTGGTAGCTCTCCGAGTGATTATCGGCTGTGTGGAAGCTGGATTTGCCCCAGGCGTCTTGCTTGTGCTCTCCTCATGGTACAAACGAACTGAACAGTCCAAGAGATTTGGTGTCTATATTTCAGCGGCAATTTTGTCGGGAGCCTTCGGAGGTCTAATTGCAGCTGGCATTGTCGATAACCTTGAAGGTGTGCATGGAATTCGAGGATGGCGATGGCTTTTCATCGTCGAGGGGGCTGCCACTATCGGCGTTGCTATCATTTCCCTCTTCGTCCTCCCTGATTTCCCGGCCACATCCAGAAGACTGTCTGAGCGCGAAAAACATATCGCCGTGGCTCGACTGGCTAGCGAGAACGTGACTGCAGCCACTGAAGATAATGCTAAAATGGGAAACTGGGAGGCTGTGGTTGTCTCCGCGAAGGACTGGCGTACTTGGGCTTTTGTCGTTGGTTATATGGTGAGCTTATTCTTCCGCTGAAACTTGTATCTCAGCATAATGATGGATGCCGGTATTCCAAAATTACTATTCTAACAAATTACCCTTTACCATTTTTAGGTTATCGTCGGCTCTAGCACTCTCACCTACTTCTACCCTACACTGGTCCAGGGACTCTTCAGCGACGCATCTACCTATCGCGTGAATCTTCTCACTGTTCCAATTTACGGCGTGGCCTTCGTATGCACCGCTATCACGGCATACTTCAGCGACAAAATACCATCTTGGCGAGGCTTGGTAATTGCTTGCTGGCTTGCATTCTCTTTGATCTGCTCTATCATCGTGTGTGTGGTTTATAACTTCACAGCTCGCTACGTCCTATTAGTGCTGATGGCTGCTGGACTATGGGCCACCAATGGAGGCACACTCGCGTACGCCTCATCTGCCTTCGCAAGCATGGACCCTCAAGCGCGAGGTGTGAGTTTGGCCTTGGTGAATGCACTAGGTAACCTGGCACAAATCTACGGATCTGTAAGTAATACTATGACTACTACCACTACTCGTACCGGCAGTTGCATCTTCCACCTCCAGATCTAGAGTCAAGCTTCTCGAGCTAACATTCGTTCAAGTATTTGTTCCCCGACAAGGATAGCCCTAAATACATCATGGGATTTGCGGTGATTTCTGCGATGTTGGCGGTTGGAGTGGTGACTTTTGCTGGGTTGCATGTTTGGTTCCGTCGTCACACCCGATCTTTCATTGAAGAATAAAACGACATGCAGCACAGCCCTGGAGGGCATGAACCGAGTTCAATTCATGAATGCCCGATGAATAGATACTATGAATTTTGCAATCCATTGTACAATGTTCCAAATTTGCTTATATTGAAGACCAAATAACTATATTCTCCCCACTATCCTCTTAATGTCCAAGCAAGCGATTTGAAATTGAACAATTGTTGGAAGTTCCTTGGAAGGCTTCAACTTGAACGTGGTGGGAAGAATACTAACTGACCTTCTACCTCAGGGCTAGTAGAACTTGAATGATAGAACTTGAATCTCTTGGACGATGTCTTATACTGTACTACCACTGGAGTGTATTGCGCCAGCCCTGGAGGCGAGTCACATGTGCAAACGGCGCGCAGTAGTAAGGTCCATCCGAGTCCTTAGATAGATCCTGGGCCATACCAAGCGTCCGATCCGAGATAACCATTTCGATCTGAAAAAACAAACTCAAATACTAGTACTAGTCAAATAAGAACCAGCCAAGTTGGAAATTGAAAACCTCGAGTCTTTTCCACTGCCCAGGTGCTCTTTAGTATTGGCAACCTTATACTAGTATGTAAGACTCGGAGGGGAGTGTGCGGACTAAATCCTTGGAAGTCAGACCTGAGAGCGCTTGGGGATCAGCGGTTATTTCGCCCAATGCAGTTTAGCTTCAATGACAGCAAATGTCTATGTAGTTATCGCTTTTTTTGGTTGGCTCCAGGTTTGACAAGAGATCCGGAATTTCTGTGGGCATGATATTGTGGGCCCTGGGCGAGTTTTGTTTGCCCGCGTCTTGGATTATGAGCTGGATCTCACGAGTGGATGATTTCCCCTGGCCTTTTTCTCACGAGAGACGAAGTTTTGGCAACAGGAGTTCAGGTCATGAAATTCGGGAGGGCATCTTTCGCATATTCTAGCTCAAGTTCCTTTCGGAGTGAGATGAAGGGCCAGTGTACTCGCCGCTGACAAGATTCGAGAAGATTTAACAAGGCTATTCGTTCGTGTGGGGTATGGACACACATGCCAGCTACGCGAATTTCAGTTTCATTAATCTGATAATCCCTGAACGTGATGTCAAGAGAGGGCCTCCAGAAACAAGACTTACCTCCAAACAAACAATGAATGGAAACCAGGCTGGCTGCAGGATCATTTTCATCTATCGTCCTTGCAAGACCACATATGGTGTTTACAGATAGGCTCAAGAGCTTCTGCGCGGCTCGATAGTCCTCCATCCCTCCAGTTGATGGCCGATGCAAAATCACAAGAATGCGGGCAAGACTGTGTACCTGCAACGCCGCAGCATAAGCATATGGATTCACCCAAATTGATGGAAAAGTTTCGATATCGTCGGAGGAGAGAGGCAAAGAGTTGTACTCTGGAGGGAGGTAGTCATGCCATTCCTGCAGCATGAACAGCAGCTCACTCCCGCGTTCAAGACGGCGCGACATATCGGTAGCCTCTTGTTCCTCTCTTGATATGTAGTTAACACATTGCGCTAATAAATAGGTTGCTCGTGTTGCCAACTCTGGGGCAGTCAACGATGCCAGGGGCTTTTTTGGTTGCCAGAAACTGAAGACTCGGCGTCGTTCTCTCATTGCCACCCAAACATCTTGCCGGATCCAGGCCCACCAAACAGCCTGTCTCAGGCCACCAGATTCCCCATCGTTGTCTTGAAAACGTTGGATCCAAAAAACACCTTTAAGATGCCGTTCCCAGTCCTGATTTGATCCATCAATCATCTCATACGTACTGATGAGCAAGGACGTGGCGATCACTTCATGGCTGCGCGCGTAAGAAGGGTGTTGCATTGCTCGGTTGAGGTAATGGAGAGTTTCATAGTAATATTGTACAGCCAAGTTTCGATCAACACGGTCGGACTGGGTGGTCTCCTCTGGACAGGGAAGTTCATTGTCGGCTGATGTGGACCCCGTTTGCCGCATATCCGCATGCAGAGACAGGTGCCGTGCAGAGAGAGCAAGTAATGCGCGCATCAAGCCAACGTTTCGAAGGGCTAAATGGGGTACAACAGTTGAGAAATGTTTTATAGGGTCGTAAAGGTCCAACCATTTGCTCACAGCACGAACAAAATGTGAGAAAAGGAGGGTTTCCAGCTCCGATAAACGTATGGGCGCATATGTACTCCATGATAATGGCTCGTCGGAAACCACGGAGCCCCCGTCGGGGGTTTGTGAGACAAGTCTTTGTTCAATTTCTGGATCGTGAGGGAAGGCAGCGGCATAGAAACTTTCTCGCTCACGCAATGTTCGCGGTCTTAAATTGGAGCTGTTTTGAGGGTCCTCGGCCGGTTCTTCAGCGCGGGATCTTGGGAATTGTTGCGGGGGAGACAGCAGAAACCTCTCATCCGCATTCGCAGCATCTGTGGCTAGCAGCTCAAACCAGCTGAGTGGCGCAACCCTGGTCGACGCGACCGATGTATCAGTGCCTGGTGATGGAACGTAGCCATAATTGTGCCCAGGTGTTGCAAGAGCCACTGGTGCAGCTGGGATTGATTCCGATTCCCCTGCAGTCGTGACTGTCGGCTGCATCACCTTTTGGTGAATCGGCTGCTCCTGGTGACAAGCATCCACAAGGACTTGAAGGGGTTCGTGGACCTGGTGTGGTTCAACGTTTCCCAGGCTCGGGGGTGTCTGCATGTCGCCAATTGGACTCCGGCCAGGGGATTTCCCAGCAGTTGAGGCATTTTGAGAAGTATAAACGCAAGGACGCTGACCTTTGGCACAGGGTCCACAATGAGGTCGCACCTGGGTCGGTTAGAAGAGATCGGATGACACAAGATAAAGAGTGCATCTCTTCTCTAACGGTACCTTAAGGCACTTGAAGAAATAAGAGATCTCAGAAAAAGGATATAGATTGATCCTACCTCGTCACATTTTACGTGGCGGCGCTTGCAGATGACACTAACTCGCGGTTAGACTCGTTCAAGCTGCAGCTTTCTCCATATCCAGAAATCCGGGGGTGAAACGCCGAAAAAGAAAGCACATACCAACCAGTAGTAGCTCGTAGACCTCGACCCCGAGACTTACGCTTCTGCCGAGAAGCGATCCTAGCCATGACGCATCAAATGGAGACAATATCATACACCATTTCGACGCGAGGATCATTGTAAAAACAGGATTTGTCGGGACGAGGTGCACACTCTGAAAGTCGAGGAAATGTGGGGTGAGTAAGATCCAACAGGAGGACGTCGGGGAGGAAAAAGTAGCCGGGGAGGAGTAAGTCACTTGCCAGTCACCTGCCATCTCAAACCCTCATTGGTCAACTGTATGCATCTCTCGCCTGTTGGACTGCCATCTTCTCCACTTCTCCACTTCTCGTGTTTCTCGTTTTCTGTCGCCTCGGGACGAGGTAACTGGTTTACCCTCATAGTAATTCTACAGGTACATTTCTTTTCCCCAGAGACGTCATGTGCGGGGGACACCTTCAACGAGCAGAACACATAAACCAACGCAGCAGTCCAATGAAATTCGGTGCTCATTAGTACAGTGTATTTTGAACTGATACTAGCAGGAAAAAAAAAGAGAGAGAGAGATTGGATCAATTACTTGAACCTACACAAAATCAGTCAACACCACAAGATTACTACAGAGTGAAACTTGGATTTTATCATGGCGACGAACGACAACCGGACACGCAAGATCCTCATTGATGCGGAGAAGGGCCAATACGGCGTGTTAGCTGCGATTGTGTGAGTCAAGATTGGAATAGCAACGGATACGTTTGTTGGAACCAATAGTATAACATTGCTCTAGGTCGGTATCACTAACGAATTTTACCCTTTCCCTACCTTAGGTACAACATCGAGCATATAACAGCCTTGGTGAAGGCTGCCGAGCAACGTCGATCGCCTTTGATAATTCAACTCTTTCCATCTTCGTTGATTCAAACACCTTCATTGGTATTTGCAGCAGCGGCCGCTGCCAAAAGTGCTACCGTGCCCATCTCTGTTCACCTGGATCACGCGCAAGACTATGAGCAAATCAAATATGTGGCAGATAATCTTCCATTCGATTCCATTATGGTGGACATGAGTCATTACGAGAAAGAAGAAAATCTGCAAAAAACTCGAGTTCTCCGCGATTATTGCCATGCGCGAGGCATTTCGGTCGAGGCCGAGACGGGACGCATTGAGGGTGGCGAAGATGGGATTATGGACACCGGAGACTTGGAAGGTAATGCCTCATTGTGATATTACAGATATGAAGTTGGTCTCATCTAAAATTGAATGCAGGGATCCTTACAAACCCAGAAGATGTGGAAGAATTCATCGCGGCGGGCGTCGACTTTCTTGCCCCGGGAGTCGGAAATGTACACGGAGATTACGGCCCCGAAGGTCCTAAGCTAGACATGATGCGGTATGCCACACACAGAAACATTCTTTTATTAAATTGATACTGATTATGCATTGTTGTATTAGACTGCACAAAATCTTCGAAGCAATGAACGGCCGAGTACGACTCGTCTTGCACGGTACCAATGATTTTTCACCCGTGTTGACTCAAGAATGTATCAAAGCGGGCGTCACCAAGGTCAATGTCAATAAGCTTGTGCTGGACCCATGGCATGAAAATTTGCACGCAAAGGCTACTCGTCCTTTGACGGAATTGATGGAAACTGGAATACAGATTCTAACAGACGAGATGCAACGTTGGATGGACATTGTTGGGAGCAGTGGGAAAGCATGAAGTTCAGAAAACCAATTTAGTCTACTTGATACTAGAGATTCCAAGATATCCGCATTAAAACTTGAATGGGATCACATCCATACTATGTTATAAACGTAGTAATTTCGGAATATTTGATACCGTGACTGCGTACTAGTACTAGTAGTGCAGACGGGTAGGATCCTCTGGCCGCAGACGGTGCAGGATAGCTGGCATCGGCATCATGGTATAAGGCGAGGCTTGTCTGCGAACCAAGCTCGGCCTCTGGGGGCAGTGGGAGGTCAGAAAGGAGGACACGGGGGTAGCCCACGAACAGAAGGGGTCTCTCTTGGATTGCAAATGAACTGGCAACGAAGGCTTTCTATATACACAAGATGCTGACTCATAATCTCACACCGCAATATGATCTATCACCTCAGAGCGAGGAACCCTGCTACAGTAGTAGTACAATCGCACTTCTTGTGGATCTATACTAGTATATGCTCCGCTTCCGAAGTCGTCCAAGCACCTGCCCACGGCCGTGAATGAGGGATTACTATTGTATACTACTAGTACTAATAGTAAAACTTGAACCGTACTACGTAACAATGGGCACTAGGGCTATTTCAGAGTACATTCATGGATACTAATACTAGTAGGCAGTGACTGTAAGATTTGAACACAAGGTATTACAGGGGTTGTGCAATTCAAATACCGACCTGGGGAGCAATTTTCCAAGGTTGGATTCTTCCCAAAGCCCTTTCAAACGACCGGCCAGCCCGAGGAAAAGTCGATTTGATTCCAACCAAATAGCTTTTGGCCATCAGCATAGCCCACAGTAGTGTCAACGTAGTGGTAGTATAGTACTGGACCGAGGCTGGAATCGGTGAAGACTCCCCTATTGAAGTTTAGCTATTGCCATTGAAGGGCTCCTGAAACTAATACTAGTCGTACTAGTAGTAGGTGTATTGGGGATATCAAGTATGTGACTTACTGTCCTCCTGGGCCATATACTGTGCCATGGCTCTCCAAGACAATTGTACCTCCCCCATTCGTGCATGCTGTACCATCCTTGTCGACCTAGTATTGATGATTATAATTATTAGCCAATGAGAAGCACCTCTTTGTCAGTTGTGACTTACAAAATTGCCAGTCGCAGAAGTTGATCGGCAGACTTTGATCTTATATTCCTGTCCCGAGGCTGGCTTGGAGGTGTCGTAGCCACAGCATATTCCAGAGGAGTAGAACAAGTAATAGTAGCTCCCGTACTTGTACATATATGCACCCTCCTGGGCATGAGTTCCTGAGGAATCATATGCAATGTTGTATGAGGATGATGCGACCTTGGTTGCTGCAGAGTTCAAGGGCGCCTGGTAGAGGTCATGCCAGAAAGACCCAAAGTTCATATAATATGTACCATCAGCGTTGATGAGATTGGGATCTATGGCGTTATATGCTTTCGATGACGAGGAGGAAATTCCAGTTGAGCCGTGGTCGGTCCATGAGTTCAAATCCATGCTACTAGAGGTAGCCAGACCGATGGCAGAATTCTGAGACCCGAAAGTTGAAACAGCATAGTAAACATGGTAAACTCCATTCACGAGTTGAGCATCGGGGGCCTTGAGACAATCGGTTCAATAGTTAGACCCAAGAAAAAAGAAATTGGAAGAGCTCAAGTTAATTGCCGATAGATGTGTAACGTACCCAAAGATCGGTATTTCCATCGAGATCAATCGATGACCCGGAAGGAAGAACGGAGCCAATCGAAGTCCAAGGTCCTTTGATCGACGACGCGCTCGCATATGAGATTTTGTTTCCTGTCGAGAAACGAAAATAAACGCCATCGGAGGACCTCTGAATCACGGATGGATCATGAACATTGCAAGCACCCGAACAACTGCCCGGATTCGCATACCCATGCACGGAGACTGCAAAAAGAATGGCAGACTCTTTGATTCTCCGGAATATCATGGTGGAGAGATTGAAGTACCTGCCAGGAAGATAGAATCGATAAGACTAGTAGTGGCTACCACGTACTAGTTAGCTAGTACTAAGTAGGAACTCCGGGTAGTCCGAGAAAGGTCGAACTAAATCCAGTCAACCTTGGAAGGCTGGAGGCTCGGGGCGCACTACTATTTATCAATGCAACGACTGTGTCAGTGCAAGAGGTAGTGGCTTCAAGTTCAAGGATACGAGTACTATCATGGTACGCAATATAGTATTCTTGTCTCACCGTAGTCTATTCGTGGAAATAGTAGGTACCAGGAGCCCTATTCCTAAAACTCGACTTCGGCGCGGGTCGGTAGCCTTGTCGTAAAGAGACCACCACTCTCCATTTCATTACTATACAACTTTGGGAAAATTAGCGTGTGGAAGAAACCTTCCTGGACCGCGTACGGAGCAGGATGGAAGGGACGGGAAATAGTCTAGATTTGAAACCAGCCGCATCCCCACGCCGACTGGTGGGAATTAATTTATATCTGGCTTCAACGCCACTGCACCCTCGAAGCCCCGAAAACCAGAATTGCACAGTTCCAGTATTCAAGTTGCGGGGGATTTTCTTCAGTCGGCTAAAAGGAAGCTAAACCCAAACAAAAGCACCAGTGAGATTCAAAATACTATCTCTAGCTCATCTGCACTATTTAACCGATCTGGGTAGTAGATTACATAGTACTATTAGCGGTACATGCTAGAAGTGACCAAGAATGATAATTCAACCTAGGAAGCATGGAAACTTTGATATCTGATTCATAGAAGGCCCGCCATTACCCGGGTCAACGCCTCATCCTCTGCCTGAAACGCATCAAGGGGGTTGGGGGCCCGCCCAACGCCAGAGTGAGACATCCCTATCTCCGCCTCACCAGCGATATCGGGTTGAGTATCGAAACAAAGACCCCCAGCAATTTCGAAAAAGCTACTGAGATCTTCACATCCATTAGACTCGACTTCCCGAAGTGGACCGGGTGATAATGGCCAGAAACTCGCTGAGGAATCCTGCGGTGTTGGAATGCCGGGCGTTTGGCATGAATCTGATGCCATTGGGGCCGCAGATGAACAGTCCATTGCTTTCGATAAATCCGCAGGGTCTGATTGATGGTGAAACACGGAATGTTTTGATGTGCGAACGGTACTATCAAGCGAACGCACGTTCATTTTGGGAGCGTCATGGCCAGAAGTCACGTCTTGGCTAGCCTGTTGGGCTTTCCAAGGGACACTGAGCTGAATACGTTTGAGGCTGCGTATGATTTTCTGTAGTCGCCGAGAAGTCCTGGCCCGGGTTGCCGATCGACGAACCATGTCGACCGCAACGTAAAATTCCGGCCGGCATGTCTGGCTGAAACGAGCTGGTGCATGCAACACGGCCAGAAACAAGGCCGCAAGAGCGGAGATTAGAAAGTAGTTGAAGGGTTCTGGGCGCTCAAAGTAGACAGTTGAAACCCGACTATAGTAGTCGAGCATATGAATAGTACTTTTTGCGGTTTCGATGGCCGTCGACGCACCTGACATGCCATTTACGATTCGATCGCTGCTAAGAAGATTCTGTCGATAGACAAGAATTCGAAGTTGGTTCGCCTGCAAGGCCAGCAGAACTTGAAGCATTCTGGTACGATCTGTTTGTCCGGGACCAGCAGGTGAACTCCAGCTAGGATCGAAGCGCAATTCGCGTGGAATCGAATGGACCCACTGCTGAACCTGAGCATCTAAAACCGCACAACCCTCGGACGTCGCCTCGCGTGATCGATCTGACCAGCCTACAACCAGGCCCCATATCTTTGTACCCAGGCGGGCATATTCAATCATGCATGTCAAATATGGCGTAGAATGATCAGGTTCTGGTAGATTGGTGTCCATGTCGGAATCCTGAATGGCAAATGGCAGACCTGTTCCAAATGACCACTTGCGATCCAGAACATAAATACACCAGAACAGTCGACTAGCCCACATCCACTCCAAAGCTCCTGGGAATACACCCCCAGTTCTTTGCCATGTTTCTTGTCGATGAAGGCCAAGTTCCATGCTACCACGGGCTGCCATTCCAGTCAATCGCCACGAGATGACCTCATCGTCACGATAGGAGTGGAAAATTGACTATTATAGTAGTTAGTTGAGCGATTCTAGAGCGATATGAAGAAATGTGACTGAGCTACCAGTAATGTCAAAATTAGACACTCTTTCATATCAACTTGAGCAACTTTCAGCCGACTGGCAAATCGGTCTTCTACACTATCCGCCAGCAAGGCCGCTCGCTCGCTCTGGCCATGAGTCTCTACCAACAGAGCCGTAGCGAGTAAGATGCTCAATACTTGAACATCGCGGGCGTGAAACCAATCCTGGTCTGACAGTGTCGATGAAGAGGGCGCGGACGAGACAAGAGGAGCAGAACTTCGCAAATGGTAATAGTCCACAATGTATGTGCGAAGGCTGACAAGATCGACACATGGATACATTATACCCACCGTATCGTCGTACACTTGCACGAGACGCAACGTCTCTTCCAAATCAAAGTCATGTAGGGGGTTTTGACGGGTTAAATTAGCCGTAGAAGCAGGATTCGGTGGTACGCTCCCAGGATGCCTTGGCTGCAAGTTGTATGTTCTATCCCGGTGCCATGCTTGATCCTTGTTTGGATGGAAGTTGTCGAAATCATCATCCAATTCATTATGAAGCAAGTTGTTATCTCGCTGGTCCAGACCAAATTCAGCACTTGTCGGTCCCACGTAGGAAGGCGATTTGGGTGGGTTTAAAATTCGCTGGAGGTCCCTTGGTGCGGCAGAAGCAGGTATCTTGGACGAGGAAGCATTTGAGCCTTCCAACCCTTTCAGACGGGCGGAAAGAGTCCGCATCTCCTCGCGAAGACTGTCAAGCTCTCTATCGACGGCCCAGAATCGTGCATCGCCGGCTCTAAAATGAAACTATTAGTCACTCTGAAGTACCCCATGACTAGACGACTCGGAGGGAAGGGTTAGATGAAGTCAAGATTGCCTGTTTAGCAGTCTAACAAGAATCCGTAGGTAGTAAGCTAGTGAGGATTTTCTTACGAATTCGAGTCATCCTTGAGTTCGATTTCTTGGGGTGGCACCGTTGGTCGCTGGGGTGTGTAAATGCAGGGGATATCATCTCTCCCACATCGTTGGCATATAGATCCACCACTGCATTTCAACTTGCGTCGCTTACACTCGTTGCTAGACCGCAAAGGTTAGAAGAGATTACCCTAACGGAAACTCGGAATCAGACTCACCATGCTAATTGCGTATATTTAGCCCTTTTTCGCGGGCGCAGTGCGGTTAGATCTTCGCCGGATCCCTTTTCCGACGCCATCAGATGATACTTGGGGAGGCGCTGTAGGTACGAAAGGGGTGCGAAAAGGACAAAATTAGGGATGGCCGAGAGAGTACTATTCGGAACGTACGGAATGAACCTTTGAAACAGATATACGTGCAAAAAGATAAGCGGAACGGTGCAGTGGAGACAACCCCCAAACCTATTCCAAGGTTGGTATGGTCCCGTGGTGCCGAGTGCCAGTTCGAGTACAAAGAGTTGGTTGGTTAAAGCCTTGGAACTTGACAACTTGACGAGGTCGTGGGAGTTAGTTGCTCCACTGCTTCTTAGTACTAATTTTTGGGAGGGACGTCTAAGGGAATGTTCAAGTTCCAAGTTACTTTCACTCTCGCTCTGGATTAGTACTATTTCCTAGGTAGCATACAGTCTAACTCTTTGCAGGCCAGAAATGAGGCTAATAAGTTCAAGCTACCTAGAAAATATTACAGCACTCTAGTAAGAGATACACCAAATTAGAGTAGTATTCAGTAACTATTGCTTGGGCAGTACATCACAAAATTATGTGATGCTTTGTCTTGTATCTCTTAGTACTACTCTAACTCAAAGTAAGATCCATGTTGTAATACCTAGGTACTAGAAAAAGAAACTCTAAGCATGTCAAATGCCAGACCCCGGGCTCTAGCTCCCTAGCTTGTAAAATACTGTACAGTGTTCCAAATTTTAGCTGTACGAATCATCTAGATATGTGACTTCCGGCAGCAATCCTGGTCTGCCAGGCGTGAAGATACATTCTTATTCGAGGGAACGTCGATGGAAGGATTTTCCCCAAAAAAGTCCGCTGGGCGAATCATGAGCTGGAAGGTCTCAACAGGCCTGTTACTGTTAGCTGGATGAACTTGGAACTGAAGCATCGAAGGGGGAAAGGGGAACAGATCTTACATTACGGGCCAGTCCTCGATGCGAGGGTTGTGAGTGATACCAAATGAGTTCCAGACTACGACGTCGGTATCTGAAACCGAGTCCCCACGCCGAACAGCATCTGCAACGCCGTCCACCTCATATTGACTTTGTAGGGTGTATCTACCACCGGCATATAACTCGTTATCTTGGTGTTTTGTCACCCACACATGATGCTGAGCAAACTGAGCTCGGCGAGCTTGGACAGACTCTGGATCGGCCAGTAGTCTCTGAGTAGCCAGAGGAATGAACTTGTACCCAACAGGATTCCCACTAATGGGATTAGTTTTGTGCGGGTTGATCATTTTGATCGTCCGGTTGTATTCCGGGGCAGCATCAAACCATGATGCCCTGTCAACTGTCTTTTTCGTGATTTGATAGAAATTACCATTTGGATTGGTGACGGCGTTCATGGGGACTGGGTGTGATTCCTCTACCACAACCGAATTCTTTTGCCCGTCAATTGCAGGATCCATGCGGACACAGAAGATATGTTGATGGTTTTGGGCCAAGACGCCCCCACTGACAACGGTACCATATTCACTGACTTTGCCTGCGTCGATATTGACGACATTCAAGATGCCGGTCGCGCGAGCCTCGACGGTAATGTCTCCCGACTGGTTGAACTTGTAAGCAAATATGTACTCGTAGTTGGCCAGGGTGATAATGAATTGCACAACAAGCTCTCGGTTGCGTGTCACTACCGCGCGACCGGTGCGCCAGTTTGAGTGCTTCCAAGCAATGCCATTATCCTGCTCATGAAGGCAGATCGCATTTGGTAGTTTTTCAGCAGTACCGTCTGGTTGAGTGATCACGGCGTCAAAATATTTGATGACTCCTAGACAATCACATCCCAGGGAGAGATTATTGGCCATGTTACCTCCTCCGCCATCACCAAAATCGAAGGCCTGTTTCCGATGGAATGGTGGACGGGGATCGGCGTACGGCACGGTCTGTAATAAGGAATCGATGTCAGATCGGTAAATGATGATATTATTAAATTCTCGGAAATACCTCTCGAGGTCAGGGATTGAACGTACCATCTCACTGACAGCCAGTCGGTGCATTACACTGCGGCCGTCATACCAGATGTCATGGATTGTTGCTCCTTCACGCGGGTTAAACGCGACCCTGAAACGCCACTTTTGCCATTCCACTAGAGACTCGTTGGTAACGCGGAATGACGGGCCCTCGGGTTGCACGACGTTCAAGGGTTTGAGGTCCTTGCGAGTTCCTTCAGGGAGCAGTTCGGGGATGTATTCAGAAGGCTTGCAGTGACCGATGATATCGCGCTTGAAGGTTTGCTCGAGTAACCCATCACCTTTTCCTCCTGTGGCAGGTCGATCAACACGGATGATCTCCTGAGTATGGGCATCCATGACGGGGATAATGGGGAGAGGGAAGGAGTAGAAATTGGAGTCAGGGTTGCCTGATCGTTTGTCTTGCGCAAAGCATAATCCTTGAAAGAAGCGTCGGTTCTCATCGGTATTGTCCAAGCCTCCGTAAGGCCATGGCTCGATGACAACTTCAAATCCGGGTGGTAGAGAAAAGTCGGCGATCGCATTTTGGAACAAGGGTGAATTCATACACCGATCAACAAGAACATCAAACTCGTTCCTACACAAAGAGAAGTTAGGAATATGGATTTGGAAAAAAATTTCCCGTAAAAGAAAGAATCCACCGCAAGAGGACTGGAGCACTAACAAAGTAAGGGCAGCATGGTGTTGTTTTCCAACAACAGTGTGTTTGACTTGGACTCGAGCGACGACGTCGACGACAGATTCATGATATTCGGGGATGCGATCGGCGCCGATAACGTCGTATTGACATAAGGCCAGGCGGGGCGGACGGGGCGTGGTTGGGCTGAGACGACCTGCATGTTCTAAAGCTAGAAACTCCAATAATTGAGCCTTAGGCGGCTCCTGCAGGTAAATTTCTCGAAAGTCGATGACGGTGTTGGCTGGATGAGCAGCGCGGACCAGGTCACGGGCCAAGTTTGTTTCATCCGGAGAAAGGATTGTAAGGGGGTGGGCCATTTTGAAATAGACCAAGTGCAGTTAATTGACTCCTCTGTTGAATGTGTATTCTAGAGTAAATAGAGTAGAATGAATGGACATGTCCTACCTTTTTATCGTAGCTTTTCCAGTATAGCTTCATTATTCCGAGGCCGGTTCCGAGCTTCCGCAAGATCCACTAAATTAACGTTGGAGCCTTTGGTACTCTTAGTGCGAGGGCGCGAGGTTTACCTATTCAGGAATTTCAGGATTAATAGGTAATAGAAATTCGTGACTAACTGCCCAGGTGAAGGTGATGGTATAAGAAGCTGCTGTGATCAGGCCAGAGCTAGTCATTGGACGTTCGTGTAACAACGAGAGGACCACCCACTACAGTCGTGTTACTCACACTTAGGGGCGACGTGCATATCTGCTATCTCCCCACGTTTCATGGCAATGCTTGGAACCCTATTCTCAGCATCTTCCCTGCCCTTCTGATTGGTCATGATATCGGGGCATGGTGGACCGCTGGAAAGACGGAACTCCCCCGCATTTTGTGGAGGCGGTTGGCGTATCTGAGATGCTCGTGCTGATACCCTGGGAGATGTACTGCATGCACCTAGTAGTTCTTTGTCCTGATAAGGTCATGATAAGCCTACGCCCAATAGATACTGCGTAGCTGTGCGGATTCGTCGCCGCCATGCCCCCTTGATAGATGTATCTTACTTTCCGCTTTGTCCGAGGTTACACACCCCTTCCGCCATCGTATATTAGAACAGTGGAATTTCCATCCCCAGTGCGTAGACTGCAAGTCTCAAACTTGCCTGGGCATACAAAATCCCAAATAAAGTTGCCAAATTCCTCATCTAAGCTTTTTAGCAGCAAGGATGGACCCCCCTTTCGATTCCAATCTCGAGACAAAGGCCGTCAGCCCAGAGAAGCCCATCAGTGATGAAGAGCAATTAGCAGCACTTGGCCATGTGCAAGAGCTTCGCCGTGAGTTCTCAATATGGTCTATAGTCTGTCTTCAGATTTCTTTGATGGCCACTTGGGAGGCTCTTTCTTCTGTTGTGGCCACCGCTTTAACAAATGGCGGTGCCCCCTGTCTTTTTTATAATTAGTGAGTGGATTGGAACTCAATCTGATCGAAAAAAAGCCATGAATCGAATCTTTTGCTAAGAAGTATTATTTATCACCACTACCAGTCTCATAGCCTTGATTGGTACTGTTTTTGTCGTTCTCTCTCTGGGCGAAATTGCCTCGATCTTCCCGACAGCTGGAGGTATGCTCAATCACTGGCATTGTGAAGTTTGCCTTCTTCAAGTTCTCCCTCCAGCTTCTGCTAACAGCCATTTAAATAGGACAATACCATTGGGTTCATTGCCTTACTCCTCCCTCTTACCGTGCAACAGCCTCCTGGTTTACTGGATGGATTTCCATTGGTGGGCAACTGGTCCTTTCCGCCTCGGCCGCGTTTGCAGGAGGGCTACAGCTGCAAGCACTCATCACCCTTAACCACCTCGACACCTACATACCGCTACAGTGGCAAGGAATGTTGTTCTATTGGGCTGTGTTAGCATATTCGGCCACCGTCAACATATTGGGATCGAAGATTTTACCGCACACAAATCTCACTGCAGGTGGGTTCTCAACAGTTCACAGAATACTCGGATTGATCACTGAAGCAGATCGCAACTGACCAAATATCAGGTATCCTGCATGTGATTGGCTTCATTGTGATAGTTTCCGTACTTGGATCTATGTCATCAAAGCACACTGCGACATATGTGTTCACTGAATTCTCAAATTCAAGTGGATGGACTAATGACGGGGTTTCATGGTTGGTTGGCTTGCTGAGCACCGTGTATCCTTTTCTTGGGTACGAAGATATCCACCTCCCCCACCCTTGACTTCCAAAGAACTGCCTTTGTCCTTTACTTTGCCTAGGGGCCCACCTTGGAAACAGACTGCTGACGTCCTGATATTCTAGATATGACGCAGCCTGTCACCTCAGCGAAGAACTACCCAAGCCATCCCGAAATGTGCCTTTGGCCATGGTTGGCAGTGTTGCGATCAATGGGGTCATCGGCCTTGTCTACACTATCGTCCTTCTTTTCGCTTTGGGAGATCTTGAGGGTCTCCTCAGCTCCAAGATCGGCTTTCCATTTATGCAGCTCTTCCTCAATGTCACTGGATCATCAGCCGGGGCATCTATTCTCTCCCTGTGTATCAGCCTAGTGGCCGTGGCCGCTAACGCAGCTGGTGTGACATCAACCAGCCGCACGGCCTGGGCATTCGCCCGTGATAATGGCTTACCAGCATCTGGGTTTTTCTCAGAGGTTAACTCAACCCTCAAGGTTCCAGTTCGTATGGTTTTGCTAGTGACCTTTCTGCAGATGCTCCTCGGGCTCATCTACCTTGGCAGCTCTACTGCATTCAATGCAGTGCTGTCCATGGCGATTCTGGGCATGTATGCATCTTATTTCTCACCTATCATCTTCATGCTGCTATATGGCCGAAAAGGTTCAAGCTCTATCATTCAAGGTCTTGGATCAGGCCAGTTCAACCTTGGTAAACGTTGGGGCCCAGTTGTGAACGTTGTCGCCATGTTATGGCTTGTACTTGCGATGGTGTTCAGCACATTCCCCACGGTTGAACCAGTTACACCAGTCAATATGAACTATTGTGTGGTGGTCACTATGGGATGGATGGTCATTGGGGCGCTATATTATTACCTGATGGGCGGTAAGAAACATTTCATTGGACCTGTAGTGGAGCTGGTCGAAGGAATGTGATACTAGCACTTGAGTACTTGGTACTACGTACTGCTATTATTGTAACTAGCATAAATGTGGACTCGGAAACTTCAGATGAATCACACCTCTTATTTATACGAAGATCACTACTTTTTCAGTCACCCGTGCATGTATTATATAGCCTAAAGAAATAAAGCTGACTGGTATTAGATTTCAGCGAAACTTTATGCCAAGTGATTAGACGGGTGAGAAGCGGGTCTCAAGGAGGGGCATACACACAACCCAAGAGGGCCAAAAGGGGGGTAAAGCAAGAAATCCAGATTAAAGCTAGTTGGTATAAATAGGATTGACAGATGGCATCTTTCTGGTATCTGCAATTTCTGTCGACTCGAAATTAGCTGAAACTAGTAGTACAGCTGATAACCATGGCCACTACCAAAACTATCCGGGTTTCCCACCTAGGAGGGATTGACGTGGGTTACCAAATGCCCGAGTCCTACGATTCGACAAAACCAACACTTGTGTTAATCAATGCTTTCACCACATCTTCGGAACTATTTCAACCTCAGTTCAGAGACCCGAACTTGAGAAGTCACATGAACCTACTTGCAATCGAGCTACTGGGTCACGGGCAAACTCGTACTGCCAAGAAGCAATGGACATATTGGGATACGGCAGAGATGAACTTGCAAGTCTTGGACGCATTGAATATTGATCGTGTATTCGTGCTTGGCACAAGCCAGGGTGGATGGGTTACTGTTCAGATGGCTTTGCTGCGACCGGAGAAGGTAATCTTCGATATCATTCTGTAATCTTTCTGCCACAAGTCACTAACAAAGAACAGATTGCCGGGGTTATCCCATTAGGAACTTCAATGGATAGCGAATCGGATAGAAGTCGTAACCTAGGATGCTGGGACGGCCCATCAATCGTTTGCAGTTTTGTGGCCCAGTGGGCAGCGAGTCAAAGCGATCCCAACTTCCAACCAGATGAAACATACTGCAGCGCACTGATCAACATTGGATTCAATGAGTGCACGGATGAGGTTCGCAAATTCTGGGAATCGGTGATCAAGTCCAACTATCGGGGCGAGGAAGGTCGAAACCGCATTCGAATGGCCGCGATCAACTTAGCCGAGCGAGGGGGACTTCATCTGAGATTGTCGGACGTCGAATGCCCAGTCCGATGGATGCATGTAAGTAGACTCCAGGCCTCCTCAAATTGTGATCTCAGAAACAGCAAACCAGTGGAAGCTAATACTGTGTTATCTAGGGTACCAAAGATGCCGTTTACTCTGTGGCTAATGCGAAGGAAGAAATTCGGATGTTCACCAATTCCCCAGATGCACAGCTCGTTGCAGTGGATGGAGGCGCTCATTTTCTCAATTGGTCTCATCCATCTGAGATCAATAAGGCTATTCTAGAATTTATCGGTAAATACAAGTAGTTTATTGATAGTACTACTAGTATGAGATGTTTTGGAGTTACAATTGTACTCGAGTCTTTATTAATGCAGTGTCTTTCTGAACAACTTACACTATTATGTACTAGTATTAATACTATGAGGTAAGAGAACCCATTATGATAGATTCTCTTCCATCTTCCATCGTTCTTCCAACTAGAACTCGTAGAAATATTAATGGCGACAGTGTAATTAATCAAGTATCATATAAATTTCGTGGTGGTCTCACGCAACCCGGCCTTTTTCAGCTACTTCTCCGACCGTATGGCTCGAATGGCAATGCACCGGCCACGATAGCCATGACGATGTATAGCGCCGCACATATGAATATAGGAACAGGGGTGTTGGTCTATTCCGGGAAGTCAGTCTTTTGAAGCAAAATGGCGAGTGTAGTACCCAGGTGCATGTCAGAAATTAGGGAAGGACGTACATCAGCAGCTTCTCCGACCACCGCACTGACGATACCCATAATTCGATTGAGCCCAATAGCAACGCCATTTCCAGTTCCTCTGTGGCCTGAGGGGAAAACCTAGAGGAAACTCATTAGATTCGTGTACCCAGTATGTAGTATGGGAAAACGCTTGGAAATTACTACCAGGAGTACTAGTACACTAGTGCCCAGGTATCAAATCCAGCCCTGGATTTGAGGGAAATAGATTTGAACTCACCTCTGGCGTATATGCATAAAGCGTACCGTAGTAGATATTCAGGCAGAATGAGATTGCACATGTGAATCCAAGATTCTGACTTGCCGTGCGTACCTGTGTGTAGCAGAAGAAAAAGACCATAGTTACCATTGCTCCAATAATCATGGTTCCACGACGTCCCCAGAACCACCTTGAGCGGCACATAAGACCTGCTAATATCGGACCAAAAATCCCACAAGTGTTGTTGATGGCATAATTGCGCCAGGTTATGTAGTCACTTGTCTGGCCAAAGCTAGCCCCGCGTGATGCTAGATAGGTAGGCAGAAACACGTTGTATAGTGGATATGCTAAGCCGATGAGAAGCCACGAGAACCAGACAAGACTCGTAGATATCCCCATTTTTCGAGTTGCGTAAAGTCCCTTCAAGTGATACAGGACCTCCTTGAAAGATAGGAGCCTTGCTGTCATTCCAGCTGCAGTGCGTTGGGGACCTGCATGAGATACTCCACAGGACTCTAAACGCTCCAAACTTATACTGCACTGGCGATCATAGCGGTGTGCAATATCCTGTAGCACCTTTACTGCATCTGCATCTTTCCCTTCCGCAATGAGGTATTTAGGCGTCTCCTGTAAACGAACGATGGTGACTCGAAGGACGGACAAAACAAATACAAATGCCCCCGAGGTATACCACACATATCGCCAGCCCTGGTTATTGTCTCTTGTGCAGTCCGAAGCGTCACTGCAAGAATAGTTGGGGATGAAAGCCCATGCGAAAAGACCTGCAATGAGTTGACCGAGACCTGAGAAGAGTAAAAGAAAATCAGCCATCTGAGCCTTGACCTTTCACAAAAGGGTGGCTCGATTCCAAAAAGGGGTATCTTACCCCACCACGCTGCCATAAGTGTCAAAAGCCATTGGTTTCTACTCGGAAGATATTCCAAGAATACCGTCGTATCAAGCACGAGGTTTCCTCCTGCGCCGAATGCACTCAGGGAAACAAACAGCCCCAGAGTAATCCACGATGGAGCAGCTCCTGCCACAACTGTAAATATAGAAGAGATGAATAGTGAAAAGTTGAATGCAAAACGGCGTCCTATGATATCTGCTGAAAATCCCCAGAAAATGGCACCAGCGAGCATACCAACATAAACCGCGATTGTCAGGCCAGTCGCATAGCTGGGTTGAAACTCCAATCTGGCTTGACCGGAAATAATAGATTGAATGAGGAGGATGAGGGAGTCGACAGCATATCCGAATCCATTTAAACAGAATAGCTTCCAGTGATGGCGCGTGAAGCCTATCTCATCGATAGCCTGGCGGTGAATGATGTTAATTTGAAGCTAATAGAACCATTTATCAAGGGCAGAAGTTTGGGAAAGACCAAGGAAAATTGTTTCAAAAGTCACTCACATCATTGACAAGCATCATCTTTGCTGCGAGAATATGATCTACCTCGCTTCCCAACAAATCGTTCTCGCCATGGTCGATTGAGCGTTCTTCGACTGAGGAGCTCTGTGGATAACCGATCCTAGGCTTGTCTTTATCTGAGGTAGCATCGCCGGCGAAGGATCCCGCAGTTCCTTCAAGATCCATTGTTAGCTACTGAAGCTGGGGCAATTAAGGGAGTGTCAGCAGCTTGTCACCGCGATACACTGGGAAAACAGAAAAGTCGTGCAGGACAGGAGAGCAGAAGAGCAAAACTGAGGAACAAAGCGGCGGGGGTTGAAAAGTTGGAAGAAGTGTTAGGCATCTTGACTAGCTTAAGCGAATTTGCACGATGTCCCTTTCCTCAAGAATGCCCGCTTTGGCAATCAGCCAGGCCCGTGGCATCGCCAGATTGCGGAGATCCAATCAATCAGTAGGCATGCACCTCATCGTGTCAACTATGACTAGCCCCATCTGGTAGGAATCGGCAAAGGTGGGGTGAAAGGTGGGGATACTGTTTGACACTCATCCACGGGCGGATTGGACACTCAATGAGAGAGTCGAGAGGAACACTACGCTTCGACCGAGTTTCGCTATCACCAGACCAAGAAACTGACGCTCAGACAAAGAGAAAATAGGTGTTTGCTGTTATTCGTGGGAGATTCGGAAGACAATGTGAAGACGAAGCAAGTTATTGTTGGTATTATCCTGATTCTTGGAACTTGATCTAAAACATGTAGAGAAATGATACGATCACAGTACTATTAGTAGCATAGTATCGAACTTACAAACTTGAAGATCCAAAAACTACTTTACCCACCAGTAGATACTTATACAAATAACTAACCTAAACTACATTCATAATGTGACAGGTGACCAATCAAATCAACCTTCAAGGGAAAGAAAAGAGCTGACGAATCATTTGTGGGGTCGGAGTGCGAGAAATGTTGTAGTCGGACTACCACTACTAAGCTCCTTTCGAATAAGTTTTGCAGTTACACTCACAGAAACAGCCACGGCTTATTCCACTTAGCGATGCTTCATTCCTCCGCTACTCCCGCCACTTGCAGCTAAGATAGAGATAACCTTCCAGATCAACCCCGATGTCAAGCAGCCCCCAAGGCGACGGACTCGATTAGTCAAGGCCTGTGATACCTGTTCCCGCCGAAAGGTGCTTTCTCACAGACTCACAATCGTCCTATGATGCGGGCTAACATAATCACTGATCGTAGATTAAATATGATATAACCAGCCATCGCTATGACTGGTGCATACCTCATAACGTTCCTTGTACCTTCACTAGAGGGTAAAAATCAGGATCGGAGATCTACTAATATAGTAGGTTTTTGAGTTAAATAAAACTCTAGCCGGTACTAGATCTCTTTCTCTATACTCTCTAATTCTTAGAATCTAATTTAAACTAATAGTTATTAAATTATTTAAATTTAAAATCTACTTTTATAGAATTGCGGTTTGCTATTTCGCTGCCTTTTTCGGCGGCAAGTGACGCCAAAAACGGCCGCCTTTCAGCAACATCCCTCCGCCACGCCCCTGCCTCCTTTGACCACGCACCACTCACCGCCCACCGATTTCTGCCTCAGGCTGCAATTTTATGCGCGTTGACATCCTGAGATCCCTGAGGGCTCGTCAATCGCTCCACCACTCCTACTGAGGAGGGGGCGCCGAAAATGGCTCCTTCAGCACCCAGCCAGTACCCAGCCGCCATGGCTATAAATATCTTCTTCCCAACCATCCTTTGCCCAACACACTGTCCTCACCTCGACTCAAGCACCACTCCAAAGCTCTCCCTCTGATCTTCCGTTTTGCTTTCTTCCTTTCAGTCTTGCATTATAACGCCTTGAGCTCCGGGTCGGTTCGCTCGCACGGTCGGCGAAATCCATCAGCCATTCGTCGTCGGAGGGGGACCCATGGAAACCACGGACTCACAAGCGAATCCTCTTGTAATTCTCCCATCCATACCGACAATAATAGAACGTTCAAGGCCGATTCCTCTGAGACCGATCTCACCGAGCCGGGATGCTTCCCGCCAGCGGGTCGAACGATTGCTCGGAAGAAGCTAAGTCCAAACACTAGAACGAGATCGTCACCAGCAGACCTATCGAATATAGAACATATCCACCAGGCCCGATACCAAGTCCCGGATAATAATACGGATAAGGACCTAGCCCAGATACCGGAGAATTACGGCCGATCTAACAAAACGAAGAAGTTAAAACTTCGACTGAAAGAGCGCTAGGCTTGGTAAGTGACCAGGGTATCGTAGAAAACTTAAAGCGAGTTAACATCAACTAACCAACATATCTCATCCCAGGTTCTGCCAAGTAAAATTAATAGAGCCGTCCAGCGATCCTAAGTAGGGGGATACAGAAGATACACTACATAAAGCGTCTCCAAATAATATACATCGATTTCTTAATTAGTATCTAAAGCTAGAGTATAGTCCCGATAGCCACCGTCAGAAAGGCTATACCAAAGCTAGCGCCCTTAAAGTAGATTGGAAGTACTTCCGAATTTACTACACCCGAGTTGCTAAACACGATATAAGCAAAGAGATAGGTGAGACAGTTCGCACGGTTTATTTTCCAATCCTTCCTTCCCTTCCCCCCTCTAAACATCGTCTACAGAAGTCTTACGCTGACAAGGCGGACAGGGCATAAGACACTTAGTAGATAAGTATAGTCTTAACAAACAACCGCGTACAAATATCCCAGTTTACATCGAAGACATAATTCCATTCAATAAGACAATCATTCAAACCAGGGAGAAGCGCTTTTACTTAGGGTTCCAGCGGATTATCCTATATCTATACAACACTATTAAGTTGTTTACCATCAACCGAAAACAGGCAATACTTAACCTTCAGTTCAAGCATCTACAAATATCGCTCCAGCAGAACCCACACAGAGGACCTCCGAAACCGATAATAGAACTCGAGCCCCAGTTTATAAAAAGTATCTTAGACATATCGAAGCTATAGATAACACCCGATACCATACACCTACCCATCCTAGAGCTCGTTTACCACAATCAGACTAACTAGTCAATATAAATTAGCAACACATTCGCGCTACCTAAAATCGTCTACGGCGTATCGCTTATCTTCAGCCCGCATATTTTACTCTTCATTATATTATTCTATATCCACGCCTTTAAAGCGCCCCACTTAACCTCAATAGAAGACCTCCGGAGACTGCTTATCGAGGGCAGGCAGCAGAAAATACCCCTTCCCTTAAAGAAAGAGATAGGTAATTACTATATCTTCCCGAAGGTTAAGGTAATCTATAGCCAGCCCCGCATTTTATAGAAGACGCCGATAAATAGGGGCACACTTAACGCACAGCTAAGAACATCCAGCGAGATACACGGCTTTCTAAATCATTTTTTCTCTCACCAATTCCGATACAGAGGTAGTAATTTACTTGACAAGAGTAGTAAGTTGTCTATCATCCTAGTATTTTTGTTATTCCTCTCAGACCAAATCTCTTACCTAGGTTTCGTCAGTAAAGCACAGCGTAATATAATCATAGCCCACGCCACAAGCAGAACATTCATTAAACACTATCGTCCCCGTCGGCATACTAGCTTACAGAAGATCATATATAGCCTCGACCCAGACAAAGAATTCTCAAAGACCATAACCCGGATAAGCCGTTAGATTAATCGGCGGCGGCCACGATACCTAAACAACGCTAACCGGGAATCAGTTAAGAAAGACCCAGAATTACAATTAGCCATACGCTAGCAATTCGAGCTAGAGACCCAGTACAGTAACCACTCTCATAACCCAGCATTACAGACAATACTAGAAGACCAGAAGCGTCAGGTCCTCAAACTACACCGGCGTCTACAGAAAAAGCTACAGAAAGAGATACGCCGTAATTTCAGTCGAAAGCAGACGATCATTAACATTAAAAGACAGCTAACTAGCACAGCTATCAGTAATAAGCCCGCGCGAGAGGTACTACAGAAAGAGTTTAAAATACCGTCGGAGCAAATTCTTCTCATAGAGACATTTTTTACTTAGCCCATCACCAATTCATTAGAAGATAAGTAGGCACAGCGCAACAAAGCCGTTGCTACAGAAATACAATATTACGGCTTTCAGGAGGGCGGTCCCCTCCAAAGACGACGGAAGCGCTCTGCGCCATCTAACAATAAGGATACCGTTCCCTCTACACCAGCTCGAAAAATCAAGGCCGATACACCGCCGACTACGTCATAGGAGAAGAGACGTATCTCTGTCAGAAAACACATCCCGAGTACAGAGCAAACATTCGCATACTTCCAATACCCCAAAACATACTCTAACTATAATAGAGTGAAGAGGCATTTCAGGACATCACATTTAACTAATCGGACATATAATTTTTACGATTTGTCCGTTCTACACGAGATACACTTGCGGAGGCATACCCAGGATATCCATAGCCTTCGAACATAAGCGTCGAGTTCTAATTTTCCGATCTTCGAGGCCCTTACGCCATTTCTTTGTGTTGCTATTTAGACACAATTAGTAGAGCCATAGTCTTGTTGATAACTATTTCATTAAAGCGTCCCTTATTTGTCGCGATTATTTAGAACTACCGGAACAGCATTCTTTCGTAGTCGTTTCGGTCTTTTAATTAATGATTCACAACAGTCTCGACTAGATTGCTCTTTCACTATACCTATAAAGGATAAGTTAAGAATGACGCTGCTTGGAATTATGTGGTCCAGACACGGCAAGTTCGAGAATACGGTCGATCTTGACCGAGTTGCGTATGATGTGCGCGCAGGGCGCTGATGGTCTAGAGACATGGTGGCCATTTTTAGTCTAGTAACTTACTTTAAGATAGACAGACTTGCTCTGGGTCTAAAAATGTAGCATGCAATACATACACACTAGAACATTTGAATCCCTGTGCACCCAGTTAAACAATTGTGGGCCATGGCGTTCGATAAACTCGCGGAGAAGGAAAAGACTGAAGCGGATCATCCCGTCCCGTGTTGATTAACTTCCAATCTGGGCTTAGTGGCATCTGGACGCTGCCAAGAGTATCGACATAAAGCCATATAAGCAATTCACTCTTCAAGCAGGACTAACCCAGCTAGGACCTATTTCACTTACTGCATACGTCTACTACCAGGTTCTCTTGGGATACATGGCTAACAGGAACATACCCCAGCAGCTCTTTTGCGTATGCTGCTGCTACTAGGGCTACCAAATTCAATAGCTGCATTGTCATTTACTACTATGTTCGCACTGCGATAAATGTTGACGCACCAGAGCTAATCCACAAAATAAGATAGGCTTTGTGCACTGCAAAATTGATAAGCAGACAGTACCTATTTATAAATAATAGTACGATTTGATACTCCAAAAACAAAGTTGTAAAGCAATTAGACGTACATTCACTTGCTGCCAAAATACAAAAGCTTGATACAAGAAAGATAAACAACAGATAAATCCATGGGAAGCCCCAAATTACCACCTCCCATGCCATCATAACAGATACCACTGGAGTTCAAGCAGAGACTGGTCTCAGCTTATCGAGCTCAACACTCATCCTCTCCTTCCCAGCGGAAACTCATCGAGACATAAGCCAAGTCAGGTTCGTCTTCGCTAACCAGAGAGATAGTAGGTATGTAGGACCCGAGACCATCATCAGGTTTGTGGGTCTTCATCTTTTTTCCGACCAGCTGATCGAGAGCAGCCTGGAAGGAAAAGCTTTCATCCGATGAAATTTGGTAGTCACCCGTAATGTAGGAGATTTGACTATGGAGTTAATGCTTTGTTAGGGCCTTCACAATATGAAAAAATAG
Source organism: Penicillium paxilli ATCC 26601 (assembly GCA_000347475.1). Lineage (NCBI taxonomy): Eukaryota > Fungi > Ascomycota > Eurotiomycetes > Eurotiales > Aspergillaceae > Penicillium > Penicillium paxilli. Next base: position 50,242 of record AOTG01000189.1, read on the forward strand.
TAAGGGTAAAAAAGAGCACATACGCATCCTGAAGCATCCCGTCATACCCATCTTCACACATACTTCCCGCCACAGAGATGCACTTGTCGTTTTGCGTGTAGTGGAGGTTGATAAGGCACTTTGCAGCATCGGCATCTTCCTGGGTGAATTCATTGTCTCCCTCGTCTATGAGGAAAAAGGAAATCAATATATAATGTCAAATCAAATGAATGATTAAGAGGATTAATACTTACTATAGCAGTAAACCCATGGAATCTCGAGGTCGCCTTGACCTGCATTTGTCAAGAAGTCCTCGCCATCGCGCATGTACTTCGAACACGCAGCAGGAGATCCGCCTATTTCCTTGTTGATTTGATCCGCGCTCCATAAAACAACCGCACCAAAAATGTCACTACCCTGACGTGAGACCAACTTTCCCGCTGGGAATGCGGTGGCTCCAATGGCCAGAAGAGACAGTGTCTGGCTTGTTCTAAGATGCTTGGTATTAGAAATGCTTATTCAAATGTTTGAAAGCAAAACCGAGAGGCTGACTTACTGGAATCTCATCTTCACGAGTCGAAGTTGATGGGAAATTGAAAATGATGGTAATATCGCTTTTCTTCAAGCTTGGCAATGGCCTTGAAAGGTTGCTGGATGAATGCTTTCTGATGATATTTTCAACGGGGAATTGATGCGTTTAAATAGTATTATGTCTGCGATAAAATGTGAAAAGGTTTGATGTCATTGCTGAATCCTATCTATGATTGTTTCTCCCAAAGACTTCGAGTTCAAATGTTTAACCCACTATGATGTAGCTGTAGGGTGTATTGCTGTAGATAGTACTCGCCCCATCTTGCTAAGTATCAACTCATGATCCAAATATAAGTTAGCCAAGATAGAGCCAAGCTGTTTCTACCTCTACTACGGGGAAGTATGATCAAAGCCAAGCCTAGAATTTTCGTGTGGCTTATGGCAACAATATGGCTTCAGGGCTTGTCATACATCATATACCAAGAGATCAGCGAATCCATGGCCATGTGGTACACCATTGCTCGGCTAATAGAGAGCTTTCGCCCCCATCGAGTCATGTCGAGGAAAGGTCTGAATGTAGGAACGAAGATTTGCGAACCATATGTTGAGTTCTGGGCATTCAAGTTTAAATGTATAAAACATATAGCTTACAGTTGTCCTTGCACAACCTGAGAGTTTCTCGAATACTCAAATACAAGCTAGTACTCACGCTCAAAAAATACAAAATTGATCTCCTGGGTGCAGTATCTGAGTTGAATCTTCAGAGGCAATCCCATAGAAGTCTGCAATGACTATTCTTCATCGGCCCCCGATGTCATACCTGTAACCCCGGGGCCGTCAAGCGCCTCATAAAACGTAATTGCTCCTTGGCACATTGGGTTTGGCCCCAGCGGGTCCTTTAGCGTGCCTTCTTGAGCCCCACCTTGCTGGCTGCTGCTAGTGACCAATAGCACAAAGTACATGATTCAGCTCGATATCCACCAAAACACATGACTCGCCAAGTTGCCTTGGGCTGATAGCAAGGCGTTTGTGCGGTCGGAATCGCTCCTCGTTAGCCCCCGGTCCCTCTGTGGAATGACTTGAGTTCTCAGCATGTGATTGCTCTTATTCCCGGTCATAGGTTGTTTTCTGTCTAGTTTTGAGTTTATAGCTAAGGCAGTGGCGACAGAATCAGATAAGCCCATGAAAACCCAAATCTCATAGCCTCCCATAAACGGGAACATCACAATTCTCTCCTTTTTCGCTCATTTATCTTCTCCTTTGTTCTCCCTGCTCTGCTGCTCACGGTATCCTCGCGCTCACCACAATGGCGAAACCAGCTGCCAAAGCGGCCCCGAGCCATGATGCGCCCTCTAATACCTCAGCTGGCCCCGAGAAGTTTGTCGTTCGCCCTGCCCGATTCTCCGATATCTCGGCCATTGCCCAAAATTCCACCAAAGCGTATTGGCTGTCCCCGATGAGCCAGTTCCTCGCGCCGCGCGCACCAGAATACCCCGATGACATATTACGCATGTTCCGGCAGATAACGCGGCGGCGCCTTGTCGCGGGGAACTCGGTGACGCTCGTTGCTTGTTTGGCATCGGATGTGGATACACCGGTGGGCCACATTTCATTCATGCGTCAAGGGTATGACGCCGGAGCGAAGGCGTTCAAGAGGTCTGTGGCATCAAACAGTTTGTTCAGGCTGTGGCTGTGTATCCTGGCCTGGGTCTTCTGGGTATATGACAAGGTCGATGAGATTGTTAAACCGCCTTGTGCGTTTGACCCGGCGGCAGTGAAGCAGTTCGAGGAATGGACCAGGGCGGGCGACGTAAAATACTGGGCATCCCACCCAGAGAGGACGAACAAGTGGTATATCCCGAATTTGGTTATCCTCCCGGACTACCAAGGCAAAGGAATCGGGAAACTGTTGATAACAATTGTATTGCAGAGAGCCCAGAGCGAGAGAGATATCGTAGGTCTTATGGCAAGTTCTCATGGAGAATTCCTGTACCGCAAGCTTGGATTCGAGCGTCTTGGAGACTTCACCAATAGACCACCTACTGAAGGACCGGATCAAAAAGGTGGCGGGTACATGCTCTGGTATCCTGAGGGGTATGAAGGTGCCCGTCACACGGACTAGACTGATGGTTTGGAGTTCGATGGTGTTTAGATACGCTAGAGTTCCCTCGCTGTCCTTGTCCGAGGATCGTGCGCTGCGTTGTTGTTCGTGTGCGAACTACCATCTAGACTATGTATCCTATATACGCCATTAGATTTCCAATATAGCCAAATCTATTCATAACTCCCACAAGGCATACCGTGACCATCAGAAAAATCATTTTCTTCTTAATCCAATATTTTCTAGACATACATTTCTCAAGGACTAAATCAGTATTATATTTATGGGACTTGATAGGGACACCCCAAACTTTAGTTACTCAGACCTTACCATTATGTAAGCACCTGTGATTAAGTAACGTCTTTCACGGGCTGGCCGGTTGACAGGGAGGGGCTGCACTAGGCTGTGTCGCTGCCCGTTCGACGTCTCCACCTTCGGACCTGCGAGCCATAGTCTGTATTCTAGTAGTTTTGCTCCCCCCGATAGAACAGTTCCTACAGGAGGGAAATTATCAGTCTAGGAACATTGGATGACAGCAATATTATTGAAAGAGAAAATTTCATCTCGCTCAAAATTCTGGGAGGAAAATATCTTTAGACAGCAACATTTTTTGTTTGAAAATGTTGAAATAAGTCATTGCATTGTATTGTAGAGTGCTGTTCTTATTGCCATCAAATGCGGGAGGTCCTCTGGTATTTAAGCCTACATCACTGGTCCCGCTACCACCATAAGCGATATTCGATAGGAATGCTAATTACACCTCAAGGACTCACACCCACAGTAAGAACAGGCCAAGTAAATCAAACCTTCGCGGGATTCATATAATGCAGGCAAGTAACGAATATATTCTCTCTTTATTTCCTGGTACCCCGGATTGGAAACCATCAAACGACTCAAGTGGGTTGCACCCTTTGGGAACTGGCATCACGCTTATCAGAGGAGAGAAGGTTAGGAAGATCGTTGCACCACTGTAGCAATATTCGAAGACATTCAGGTCTTCCTTTGTCAATCTATCTCCTGGCAGGATACCGAGAAGTGCCCACACTGGAGGCTTACGTCTTATCGTGTTCCTTTATTTTCTTATTTTCCTGGGACTGAGACTCGCAGCTATGAGTGTTTACGATCCTTCACCGTCATTTGGGATATTAGCCGCAGCGGCATTTTGTTCATCTCATCGCTGATTGGAAGCATCGCCATAACATACACTGGTGAAGAGCTCGGATCAACGCTACCCAACAAACAGAAGATTGTTGGAGGGTTTTCGGATGGTGCCCGCGTCATCTATTCCGAAGGTCGTACTGCATATGTCCCTTCCTACGTGCAAATCGTGAAGAATGACAAGGTTCACTTCAAACTGCGCCACTGCAATGACTTCGATGGCATTCTTCTTTTTCTGGATACTTATCTTGTCATTGTGGACAAGGACATCAATTTTCCCAGGCCACATTGTCGGTTAAGGATCTTCACAAGAGCTGGTGGTTTGATTTATGAGTTACGACTAGGCCCTGAATATTCCACATCTCGCACACGTATCTTTGAGGAAGGTCATAGTATTGTGTTGTACTCAAAGGACTTGTCAGAAGCAATGGTTTGGAATTTTGGGAAGACTTTCCCAGTCCCATCGGTGGCTAGAAGTAAATCAATCATAAGAGCGAACGAACATCCAAAATCACGCTACAACCTTAGGAAGATTCGCAAATATGTTAACAATCAGGAAAAGTGCAGAGGTAAATAGTGCTGGCATAATACATATATAGCCAATGGATTTTTTCTGCTTAATATACGTACTTCCACTGTTTCCTGCTGCCAGAGAATGATAATAGAGCTCCCTATTCATCTTGGCGCTATGAAGCTCCTCTTGTCCAGTTGATCCTGAAGATTTGATGGTAGAAGACATAATAACTCTACCTTTGGCTGCAGCCAATGGATAGGTAGATGGGTATTGACGTTCTTCTGGAGGCTGGCGTTTCTCTCAACGCCCGGGATGCGTACACCCATGAGACGACTTTGTACAAAGCTGACCGGAATATCAAAGTGGTTGTAGTAAAGATACCTTGTGCATGAGATGCTGATACTAAGATTAAACAGTATTGATGGACACAATTACTAAAGAAACCTTTTTGGATTGCGCCCGACTGTCTCCGGATGACCGGTGTGTAGCCTACGAAGAGAAAAGCGATCAGTAGGGTCGAGGCTGTTTTCGCTATCGACTGCAATAGCAGCACTGACACGAAACTTGACATAAGCCAATTTGTTGATATCCATAGTATCCGTTTGCGATGAACCCATAAATATGTGTAGGTAGGCTTGAGGCTCCGGAATTCACATGTGACTCCATTTGGACAACCTCCACAGTGTCCAATAGTAGGACGAAACCGCTAGTCTTCTCCAGCCTGTGCACCAGGCCGGTAAAAGAGTTTGGATGGCTTTGACAAGGCAGGCTTCTCAAATGGGGAACAAGGAGGTCATTGGGACTCATGTCACGGATGTTGGTGAAATTGGCTTTTATGGGCCTGGTGTTTTAGGGTTTAGGGTTTAGGGTTTAGGGTTTAGGGTTTAGGGTTTAGGGTTTAGGGTTTAGGGTTTAGGGTTTAGGGTTTAGGGTTTAGGGT
>AOTG01000190.1:0-18956 GCA_000347475.1 Penicillium paxilli ATCC 26601
GGGAATATTCACCTTGAATCATTCGAATTCCCTCATCAAGGAACTTCTCCGCCTTTCGACCATCATATGAGTTCTTAGCACTAAGTGTGATCGAGCTGAGGAAATAAGAAAGCGCATAGAGATCATGCTGTGGTAGCCAACTAAAACTCAAAAGCAGAGTCCCACTCTGCACCTGCAGAATATCTCCAGTATCAATCGACGACGGCCCCGCAGATTTTCCATTCAAAGGAACGGAAAACGAGCCATCAGCACGCCAATTCGGGTCATTCAGAGTCTCGTCTACCAGAGCCTGCATGACCTTCAATTTCTGCGCAGATTGATTCACATCGTACTCCAGTAAGCTACAGCAGATATCGACGATCTGAACGAGCGTGGCAAGTTGGGGAATATGACGTAGTTCATCATTTAGTTGGTGACTCCGTGCAACGGCTACAGCACGTTGGGCCTGTTCAATGGCATCAGAGCCTGCACCTTGTTGGAGATGTGCCAATGCTTCGATGACTGCCGCCATTGCTGAGACAGCCTTGTCGCCATTGCGATTTGCCATGGCTGCGATCTTGTGTAAATGCTGCAGGGCTTGAACTGAATCCTGGTGTGTTGGGGCTGACAATGACAGCGAAACACGAAGGAAGCGAAATGCATACTCCCAGGCTGCGTGTCGATATCTGTATACTGGTAAGTATCTTATACGTTTTAGAATTGAAGTCAGTTACTTACGCCTCTACATCCTGAATCATTCCATCGACCGCTTTCAGAGACGCCTTGGGGTTAGTCTTGTGAAGCATTCGCGCCAAGAGATGCTGCATGCTGTATTTCAGATCAAGCATTCGATTCTGGGATTCGTCAGCTGATGGAAAGAGGATCATAACGATATTGATTAATACTAACGCGTTCGCAAAGATCGATCTGGCATAGGAGTTAGTCACTTGTATCGATGCAAAAGGCGGGGAAAGGGAAACATACGCCTTTACTCAAAGCAGTTTCTGCTTCTAGATCATTGTCTGTCTCTTCAAATAACGTTCGAGCATACCGAAGCCTGACCAAAGCTTCCTTTCGAGGCTGTAGTCTCCAATTCTAATTAACAGTCAGCAATGTGCACATATTGATCATAGGCTAGAATTTCCTACCTTAAGAACAGCCTCAAGACATCCCAGCCCCGTAGCAATCAGCTTATAGTACCCTTCAACGTCTTCTCGTCGGGTGGAAAGCGCCATGGCAGTTCCATGGCTATGGGCAGCATTCAGATACTCGTCTGCTAACGACAGAAGCAAGACCTGGTAGTCGACAGGCGGCTTAGAAGATTTTACAGGCTTCTCTGCGGGCTGTTGATTGGCTTGTCGCTTCACAGGTTGCTTTTTGGGGGTCTGTTTCGGTGGATTGGCTTTGGTATCTGGCGATGGCGATGGAATTATCACCTTTGGAGCAACATCATTCGCAGGTGACGGGGAAGGCTGGGGTCGAGCTGGATTTGGCTTCGAGGCGACGGGCGGAAGCTTAACTTCAAGACCGACAGGTTGCTGATTTGCAATTTGTTCAGGTTTGATGAAGGGCTGCTGCTGTTGCTGCTTCTGCTGGTCCTGCAACGGCTGTTCTTGCGGTGGTTGTGGTTGGGGTGGTAGTTGTTGCTGTTCTTGCTGCTGCTGTGTTGGTGGTGGCAGCGGCGGCGGCGGTTGTTGATGAGGAACTTGGAAATCTTGTTGCACTTGAGCATTTGTGATGTTCGGTTGAGACAATACAGCTGGGTTTATAACAGGAATTGGCTCTACCGCCGGTGTAGGTATTGGTTCTGAAGTAGCTTGTGGCGGAAGGGCAGGTATCTCACTCGGCGCTGAGACTATATCCGGCTCAAATTGGGCCGAGAGAAATCGGGATCGCGGCGCAGGAGGCAACGGTGTTTGAACAAACAACTCAGCAGGGTTGATGAATTGATGTTGCTGCTGCTCCTCTAGTGGCTGTGGTGGAGGTGCTCTGGGCCTAATACCCCCCGGATGTGCAGAAGGAATTGGTGGAATTGCCGCAACAGAGGTCTGAGCTTGAGAGACTGGCGCGGCAGAATATTGATCTTGCTGAATCTGCGAGGTTTGCGGTGGAAGCAGAGGGTTTGGGGTGTGTTGAATCTGGGCACGCGGAGATTGCTGCAGCTGTACGTTCGGCGACTGCTGTTGAATTTGAGGACGTGGAGATTGTTGCACCTGGGGACGCGGCGATTGTTGTTGGAGTTGTGGACGCGGCGATTGTTGTATAACTTGAGGGCGTGGGGATTGTTGTACCCGGGGACGTGGGGACTGTTGTTGGAATTGAGGGCGTGGGGATTGCTGTTGGAGCTGAGGACGGGGAGATTGTTGCTGGAATTGGGGGCGTGGGGATTGTTGCTGGATCTGAGGATGCGAGGTTTGTCGCATTTGTGGTCTCGGCGAAGGTTGTTGTATTTGAGCCATTGAAGATTGCTGCATCATCTGCGGGCGCGGAGACTGATGTTGATGTAACTGGGGCAGTTGAGGTTGCTGATGAATGAGGGGAGACTGCTGCAGTTGCGCCATACCATGCGCGGGCTGTGAGACAGGATGTTGCGGGACATGATGCTGAGGCTGTGGCTGTTGTTGCTGCTGCTGATATTGAGGAAATCCAGGGTACGGCATCATCCCCTGGGGGTAGGGTTGTGGTTTGCCGTAGCCATTATATGGCGCCGGAGCCGGAGGAGCGACATTGCCGTACAGCAACTGCGGCGGCGGAGCATGGCCGGGCTGGTATTGCGGAGGTATATACTGCGGGTATTGTCCAGAATGGGGCGGTGGGAAGCTCATCGCCCTGATGTGCCAGCTTCAGCTGATCCCTCAAGGCGTCTGAGGAGATGAAGTCGCGTCGGGAGGATTGGGAACTCCCTGCAGACGATCAGCTGATAAGCGTTGCGATAGGCTTGACCCGCTTACTCCGTCGACCCGCTTACGTTAGTACTCTATACTAACTGACGAACTATCATTTAGTTATGGTTATGGAAAACTACTTCCAAATATACTAATTTTAATATAGTACATATTCCAGAATCAAGAAGCTGTTTGTTGAATAATCTTGTTCCTTATTTATTGATTAAGTGGAGTAGTTGAAGGTATTTTCGAAACAGTATAGACAAAACTGGTCGCATGAAGCAAGAGATCGGGTATATAGAATCAAAGAAATGGAAGCAGGGCGCCTGAAAATGAGAAAGCACTCTTCTCCAACAAGAAGTTTACATCATCCGGATTGAAGAATACAACGAATCCATAGGTTGCTCTTCGATTCCTGGAGAAATAATCTCCTCCCCCAGGCTCGGAGAAAAGGCAATAGGAGGATGTTCACGGACCGTCCAGGGACATAACTCATTGCAGTTGTCCACACTGATAGAAGGCTCCGCGGGATGGATTCTTTGGTTTCCCCAGGCAGCATCTGGTACAGGGCCAGTGCCTCCAAGACACCGTTGGGTCCAGAATGAATAGGTCACTCTGTCTTGATCTTGAGTGTGATAGGGCTGCTTGCGACAGCATTTAAGCGTCGTATCGCATGCACTGCAGACAGTAATGCGTTTGCAAGAACTGCAGAATGTATCGAAGATTCGACAAATTGTGGACTGGTAAACACTCGACAGCCAAAGGTCAACAGAACGATGAGCACATCCGAAACGAGGCGTCATGAATTCCTCCTTGCCAACCTGTCCAGATTCAGTGGTGAGTTGGTACTCAGTGCGAATCATCAACTGATCTTCTTCATTCAACTCAGGGAACAAAGACACTTTAAGCTCCGTTGGTCCGTATTTTTCGGTACATGAGTGCCAGCAGTAACGATCAGACACCATGCCTCCAAACTGGGTTTTCAGGGCACCTAGTGTAATCTTTCGGATCCGAAGATGGTCGGCGAGATCCAACTTGTCGCGGAAGGTCAACTTTTTGCACGGACACAGGTCGACAATACCGGCTAATTCGCCCACATTGCATGTCCTATTCTCGGCTTTGCGTCGAATCTCTCGAGAGGAGAAAGCAGATCGAGGATGTAGTTTCAGACACGCGGAGCATATGCGCCAACGACTATTCTCGAGCAAGGTCATGAACTGCCACCGCGGAGTCATAAAGTTATGGCCATTGCGATAATGGTGGAACAATGGTGCAAAGTCGCGAGTAAATCGTAATGATTTTGAGGCCAGGATCTCGCCAGAGATGGCGAACATGCGCTTGCATGTCAAGGCGAAGGCGGCCTCAGGAATCAACGTAAGGTGGGAGTTGATTTCAAGTAGGAGTTCCGTTGGTAATTCTAGGAGATAGCAACGGCTGTTTTGTTCTTTCTCTTGTTGCTTGCGCAAACGGGCGGACATCCACGGAGTCATTCTGATGACAGTCTTTAGTTTCTCGGTGGCTCGGTGGAAGCGCTCTGGCATGCCAGTATGAGATTCGGTTAAAGCCATCGAAAACCGCAGGTATAGTTTGTTCGTTTGTGTAGGGTGGGGTATTTCACGACTCGGATATTGTTGAGATGGTTTCTTCTAGGATACGAGCGCTAATAAAATATTCTGTTTTCGCTGGGTAATCCGAAATATCATATTGCAGTTGACGGGGTCTGCATCGTGTGACGAGCAAGCGGCAGGAGCATCGAAAAGAGACAGAAACAAGTAGAGAAGAGGGGCCTCTTGACCTAGAAGTAGGCCTGGGGCAAAGAATAAAGTTGCACGAAAACGGTCCATGGGACAGGATCATCGAACGCCGACTACAATGTTATCAGCATTACATACATCTGGAGGCTTAGGCTAAGGGCAAGGCGGCCCGATCATCATCAAGGCACGCGCCGCTTTTTGTCCGATGATCCCGATGCAGCGCCAGGGCCTATTTATCTACATTCAAGATCTCATCCCTCGAGAACCTACCCCTTGCGATTTATATCCATTGTCGGAAGTGTGTCGAGGAGTTGCGGATTCCCCGCCGGAAGCTATCAAGTGGACTTCCGTTTCCGGCGATCTAACGGGAATGGCATCACCACTTCCCCCCATATTTCTCCCCCATCATTTCTTTTTGACCAACCCTGTAGGAATGAAGACGTTCTCGGGTATCAGTAAAGGAGAAAGAAACCGCAGGCAATCATCAGTGCAGTGCGATGTGCAGATGGGCTAAAGCATGAGCACATCATGACCTTGTCAACTGACAAAAAGCCCTAAGTGCAAGTCCCACGGGATCCCATGACATCGACGCATGGGAAAGAGCTGCGCTTGGCGCGCTGTAAACCCGGCTGACTAAGGATTGCTGACTAAGGTCATTGATATCCGGCACGTGATGATAGCATCAATCTACATTGAATTACGTAAGGGTGGGAAGTGTTGAGACTACATGCATGAACTAGTTTATAGCATAAAATTGATATTACTTCTAGTGAGTAACTTAGAGAGATAATAAACATGTTGAATATAATGGTATGGAGCTAAAGACAGTATTTTATATGTTCAGCCCCTACGTACGCACCAAAGTAATACATGTCTACCTCCAGAATCTGGGGAAGGCAACCATAGGTAGACCCGGAAAGCCCTAAGCCCTGTCCCAATTAGGCCCCGCGGCGTCATGTCTCGACCTTCCACCTCGTACTCCTTGACGGACATACCCTGAGGATCATATTATTCAATGCTGCCAACCCGACCAGTCATTTCGCGAAGATAGTTCGCCTTGTCGATATTCCTTTCCTCCACCGTCCCCTCGAATTTGCCCTTGCCTCGGTCCTACACCTCCTACCCCGCCTTCAATGGGCAACAACCCTTCCAAAGGCGATGTGCCATCAGGCCATGTCCCCAGCGCGACTGGGGACCGAAAGGTCGTCCGCCGAACCTCCCTCAATGCCATCCCGACACACAAGGCCACTGTAGCCGATCCTTCCGCCTCCAGAGAGACTGCCGCCGGCCACTCAGCAGCTTACCAAGGCTCCGTCCAACACCGGCTACAAACGCGAACCCCCGCCGATTCCCCTGGAAGAACCCCCGGAAAGCCAGAAAGAAGTGATGGACAGAGCTCTAAGAATTCCCCGGCGCCAGATCTCTCCAACCCGGTGCAGGTCCCCGTTTCACGCAATGTCGCGGGTCGCGATCCAATGGCCCCTTCGGCTCCGCCCATGAGCTCCTATTATAACGCATCCACACATTTACAACGACCCCCACGACTGCCATTACCTATAGCCGATGCTGGAGCTACGCCCGGGTCCCCCATTATGGGGCCTGAAGATTCGCATATTCAATCCATGCCGGCGGATCGACTCCTCGACGAACATATGGAGCCTGGGCTATCTCATATTAGAAGTGAGACTGCGGAAGGAGACGAGCTAGGAGATGAGCTCCAGCCGTTTACTCCCAGTGGTGTTGGAAAAGCTATACCTACACTCATCGAATGGTCTGCACCTGGTCAAAAAGTCTATGTCACGGGTACTTTCGTCAATTGGGAGAAGAAATTCCGACTTCATCGAGGGTGAGTGAAAGTCACAGCGTTGCCAATACCTATACCACAGGACAAGATTGACTAACGATTCCACAGCGAACAAGATGGCGCGGTCATGTCAACCACATTGAACCTTCGTCCCGGAACACATCACCTGAAGTTCATTGTTGATGGAGAAATGCGAGCATCCGACACCCTTCCAACCGCCGTGGATTTCACCAATCACCTCGTCAATTATGTCGAAATCAGCGCCGATGATGGTCATAATGATACTCCAGCAGGTGGCAACGCACCGCAGACTGTACCAGATAATAGCAAAGATGGGAAATCCGAGGAAACAACCGATGACTCTCCAAAGCCAGAGGAAACCGAAGAAGAGATTCCCCCTGGCGATTTCGGCCGCGCCATTCCTCAGTTCCTCGCTGATTTAGATAAAGAAGAAGACAGCCCGGCATATCTTCAAGCTGCGAATGTTATCGGCGACACTGCGACGCCGCCCAGCCTTCCTTTGTTCCTAGGAAAGTCGATTCTCAACAGCACTACACCTACAAAGGATGACAGCAGTGTCCTGAACTACCCGAACCACACAGTCTTGAATCACCTTGCGACTAGTAGTATTAAGAACGGTGTTCTGGCCACGAGTGTAACTACCAGATACAAGCGAAAAGTGAGAACTGACCCGTTGCCAATATTGCTCGGAATGAACCATGAGCTAACATTTTTTTTAGTACGTTACGACCATTTTGTATAAACCAACCGGTGATCTTACAGAATGAACGAATCTATAATCCATGGCGAGCCTCTACACTTACAGCCTTGGCCTAGCCTTGTAGGCTTCCATGGAACACAACCGTGGACTTTATCTGAAGTCCTTTACTGCATCAAGAATTTGAAGTTCTGTAAATTGGAGTTTGGTTAAGCGCTTTTCCCGTGTTTTATCTGTCAATCCAATCTTCCTTTCTTAAATGACTTGACCTTGGACCTTGACCTCTACACGCTGATGAATATTGGCCACTGATTTTTACATGCCCTGTCCTTGAGAGCAAACTATCTTCCGAGAGAGACTTTGGGATATATAAATTTATCTCTTCAAGTAATAATTATACAGCTAAACACTCTACAGGGAGCTGCTCATTTCCCTCTATTTCATTAATAATTGGCCAGTTATTGATGTGTAGGGGTCACACTATGTTTTTTCCTCGTGATGCCAGTGTGAAATTTGAAGGCTCAAGTAGTAGAATAAAATTGTAGAGGCAGCGCTTCAACATGTAGCTCCAGCATCAACAACTCTCCATCTCATACCTAGTTGCTTCAATGAGACTGGAGTGTAGTACTTCGGCTGATCCATTTGCGGGGGACATCTTCTCGTATTAATCTCCACCATGTTGATCATCACGCCGCAGCTTTGAATCTTCCATGGTGGGCACTTTTACAAGTCAGGAATTGTAACCAACTTGACACTCAGCCACAAGACATCTCACCCCTCAGCTCTTCTCTCAGAATAAAATAAAACAAGATGGACCCAGGCCCCACAGCCGAGCACCTCCTCAACACAATCAACTGGACCTCCCTCCACCACGCATACGGCGAAGCAACCGACGTACCAAAAAACCTCCGCGCCTTACTATCACCAACCAAATCAGACCGCACAGAAGCATACGAATCGCTCTACTCAAACATCTACCACCAAGGAACCCGCTACGAAGCAACTACCCATGCAATCCCATACCTCCTCAAAATCCCAGAGGACCCAACAACGCCAGACCGGGCCTCACTGCTAAACTACCTAATTGATCTAGCCCTGGGTATCCCATCAACATTTCTACCTCAGGGTGTCGATATTATCGCATGGCGTCAGCGGGCAGAGAAGATATTTACACCGCAATATGAAGCAGAGTATTACACCAGACAGGATGAATTAATCAGTCAAGCCCGGAACGAAAATCAGAAGAAAATGTACGACTATGTGCGTCGGTTTGGACTAGAGCGGCAGCGCAAAGATGCTAGATTCGAGTTGGCGGCGTATGATGCTGTTTGTGCGGGTGTTCCGCTTTTTCAGAAGATTTTGGACGAAGAGGATGGGAGTGTGGAGGTTAGGGCTTTTGCTGCTTATGCGTTGGCTTGGTTTCCGGGGGATGAAGGAGGAGATGAAAAGTATAGGAGTAGTGCAATTACTTTACAGCGGGTGCTGGACCGAGAGGGTGAAGATAGTATGGTTCTTGCCAGTGCTATTATTTCATTAGGACTGCTGAATGGGTGTTGGAAAGATCGGGGTGTTGCTTTTGAGGGGATGGACGGTTTTATATCCCAGCTTTGTGAGTATAGAGCTAGCACGACTTGTTCATTGGTTCGGTTTGCTGTGGCGGTTTCTTCTGCTCGACTACTACATCACAGGCCAGAAGATGTCGCTTTCCTAGCCTGCGTTTTAACTGATCGTTCGTCTATCGCTAAAAGTGAGGCCCAGGAGTCAAATGATCTTGGGTTTCTCTTCCATGAGGGAGATCTGTTCCAGTATAGCGGCAAGGTGTTGAGTACATTGAACCTGGAGGAATACCCCGGAATCATGTCGACTTTGTTGGATGCATTGCCGCGTTTAGGAAGGGTGGAAGTTTTCGAACTTGTGGAAGTTGTGTTGGAGTTGGTCTTTGGTCCGAGGCCTGAGGATGAGGCTGAAGATGTACGACCGGTTGAGTCTCTGAATGAGATTCAGCGACAAACGATCAACACTTTAACAGCGCTGGGAATGAAGTACTGGCAGGGCTCAGTATTGGGCGGTATTCTTCAAGAGTGGAATATTCCGGGTGGGGGGCGCGATGAGTGCAGGAAATACATTGGACTACCAGCTGGTGGTATAGGCGAAGAGTCTGATGAAGGGTCTGATGAATGCTCCGACAAAGACTCGGAGTGAGTAATAATGATTTTCCTGAACACATAAAGATACCTAGTTTCGACTAGGTTCATCACCAAGCCATGCAAAAAATTAATCATCTCGCCATTTAACAAACACTTCGTCTGTTCGGAACCGTTGCGTGCAAGACGAGTCCTTCAAAGCAGTTCGGAACCCGGTCTGATAAGCCAGCATACCAGCCTGGGCAATCATAATTCCATTATCAATGCAAAAGCGTTCGTCCGTCGCAAAGACACTCCCACCACGATCCCTAGCCATGATGCCCATCATCTCTTGCAGTCGTTCGTTCGAGCCCACACCACCAACAATAAGCACTTGCTTAGAACCAACATGAGCCATAGCACGTTCCGTAATCTCAACAAGCATAGCATAGACAGTCTCTTGCAAAGAGAAGCACAGATCCGCTCGCGTAGGCTTGCCATCCAGATCTTGACCAGCCGGCTCATTGTCTGCAGTTATAGGCTCGGCATCCTCTTTTGCTCGTTCCTCCCCTCCTAATCCCCATTGCGCGGCCAATCCATCAATTGCAGCGAGAATCCCGGAGAAAGAAACATCCATGCCTTTCACGATGTATGGGAGATCCACTAATTGCTTGCCCTTCTTTGCAAGCTGCTCGATATTATATCCCGGAAACGGATCATTGGAAATATGTAATGTCCGTGCAAATCGATCCAAACAATTGCCAACGGCGATGTCGAGGGTTTCGCCGAATATCCGATAGCGCTGGGAACTGTATGCTATTACTTGTGTATTGCCGCCGGAAACATATAGAACGACAGGGTTATCCGCGCCGGTGATTAAACGGCCCATTTCGATGTCTATGCGCAAGGGTAGTTAGTACTAGTATAAAATTTGGGAAGAAAATAAACTTACGACCAACGCAGTGATTCACTCCAATCAACGGCTTTCCCCAAAGAAGACTCATCATTCGCGCCGCAATTGCGACAGCCTGTAGCGGGGCACCCATTCCGGGACCCTGGGTGAAGCAGATACAGTCGACCTCGTCAACTGATACCTTAGCTTCTTTCAGAGCTCCCTTAACTAGATTCACCACCCATGCCCGGTGGTGACGGGCTGTATCTTTTGGCAAGAACCCCTCTCCTGGTGGGGAAACATATGTGTGTCGAATATTTGCGAGGACTTGTGGCGTGCTGCCATCCTTGGGGTGCAGCATGATGCCTATGCCAATTTTGTTGGCTGAGCCTTCCATGCCAATGGCGATCATGGTGATGGTGATTGACTTCGAGAGTGTTTGAGCGAGTGTATGAGTCTTTAGTTCTTGGTTCTGAGTGTCTATACCCTGTGACGAATGAGATGAGATGTTGGGATGCCAGTAGGGGCCCCGGGGGTGGCCTCGGAGTTGGAATCTGACAAAAAGTACCTTCTGATGGTCTGAGGGTTCTCACAGTAAGAATAGGGTATTCAATCACAAGTTCATAAGGTTATGGAAAGGTCATGGATGAAGCTGTACCCAGCACTTTTTGCTTATGTAATTCAATTCATGCCACTTCAAATTCACCGCCTAGATCATGTGGACACATTATGATTGGACGGACGCCTTTTAGTGGGTCTCAGCCTGTAGGGTAGCCCATATGTACATTAACAGCCTAAGATAATTGTGGTATAGCACAAAATCAGAACTTTTGAGTGACAGAGTAATCAACTATAGTTTAAATTTAATATCATGCTTATTCACATTCACCACCTAAAGTCACTGCTTTCTGCTAGTTACAGGCCCAGCAGCCCACCATATTTTAGGGTCCCGGCGACAGCTGATTTTCTTATCGTTATCAGCTAGTAAAAGCGGCAGCTCTATTGGCCCAATAAGGCAACTCCCTCCCAGCCAATCCCGTTTCTCCGAACGTTCTCCGAGCCAGGCTAATTAAACTACTCGCCATCTACTCCGTACATACTCTCTCTCACGCTCTTGCTTTTTCCTCTCCCCCACTCCTCCTCCCCTTTCTCAGATCTCTCTCCTTGGTGCGTTGCTTCACTTTGACGATCTGACTAAGGTCCAGAGTTCATTGATTCTTCTTTGTCGTCTCCCTTCTCCTTCCCCACCCACATTCTTTCTGTCACGGGTACACCCCATACAACATGTCATCTGTCACCCATTTTTCCGACCCAGCAAACTTCCAGCAACAGTCAAACAACTTTGTGGCTTGGCTGGAAGGAAGCCCCGGTGTTAAGGTCAACCCCAAGATATTTTTGGCAGATCTTCGAGCGAATGGCGCAGGACGAGGAGTCGGTAAATACATCTGACCCCCCCCCACCACACAAAATCCAGAGTGGTCACAAAATGATCACTACAAAACAACCATACGCTAATAACTTCTCTCCGGTATCATACAGTGGCACGAGCAAACATCGAAGAAGGAGAAGAACTTTTCTCCATTCCGCGTTCCCTAATCCTCACCGTGCAGAATTCGGACTTGAAGTCCCTGCTCCCACAAGATGTGGAGACCCTGGGTCCCTGGCTATCGTTGATGTTGGTCATGTTATACGAATACTCAAAGGGCGATGGATCGAAATGGGCGCCATACTTCCAAATCCTGCCAACCAGCTTTGACACTTTGATGTTCTGGTCTCCCGCAGAATTGCAAGAATTGCAGGCTAGTGCCATTGTTGACAAGATTGGCAAAGAGGGGGCCAACCAGTCTATCATGGAGTCAATTGCTCCTATTGTCAGGGCCAACCCGTCTCTTTTCCCTCCTACCAGGGGACTTTCATCTTATGAGGGTGATGCCGGTGCTGCCGCCCTGCTGGAAGTCGCTCACGTAATGGGTTCCCTGATTATGGCTTACGCCTTTGATATCGAAAAGTCGGAAGACGATGAGGAGGAAAATGAAGATCCGGATGAAAGCTACATGACCGATGATGAGGAGGAACAGCTATCCAAGGGCATGGTTCCTTTGGCTGATCTCCTCAACGCCGACGCTGACCGTAACAATGTGAGTTACCAAAACAAATTCATCTCCCACCCCCACTTTTAATGACAACAGGATTCGCTAACAAAGTACACCTCAGGCCCGCCTTTATCAAGAAGAAGAATGCTTGATCATGAGAGCCTTGAAACCCATTCGTGAGAACGAAGAGATTTTCAACGACTATGGAGAGATTCCTCGTGCAGATCTTCTCCGCCGCTATGGCTACGTGACCGAAAATTATTCTCCATTTGACGTCGTCGAACTCTCTCTGGGAGATATCTGTCAAGCCGCCGGCCTTGCTAACGACGATGTGGAATCGCAACCTAGGGTACGCTCAAGCAACTGCAACAAAACCCCACACTCCCCGCAACCCTTCTCGAATGATTTACTAACTTCATTTCAGCTTCAATTCCTCGAGGAAAACGATGTTTTAGAAGACGGTTACGTCATTCCCAGGCCATTGA
Organism: Penicillium paxilli ATCC 26601; assembly: GCA_000347475.1. NCBI lineage: Eukaryota > Fungi > Ascomycota > Eurotiomycetes > Eurotiales > Aspergillaceae > Penicillium > Penicillium paxilli. The sequence continues at coordinate 12,734 of AOTG01000190.1, forward strand.
ACAATGCCTCGCTTGAAGATATTCTGCCCGCAGAGCTGGTCATTCTCCTCACCACCCTGACGCTTTCACCCGAAGACTTCGAGCAACGTCGATCCAAGAACAGGCCACCAAAGCCATCAATGGCCGGAGACCAAGTTGCCCTTCTCTACAAGGCTCTACAGGCTAAGCAGTCGCAATACCCAACCTCGCTCGCTCAGGATTCCCAAATACTTCAAAGCCTGTTCCCAGACTTGTCAACCCGCCGATTGCAAATGGCACTTCAAGTGCGCATAGGCGAGAAAGAGATCTGCCAGGCTGTTCTGGCCATGCTTGAACCCTCAATGACAGGCGGTTCTCTCAAACGGACAGCTACCGGCGACGACCACGATGGCAGAAGCCACAAGACCCAGAGGGTATGATTTGAAATGGACCCGTTGGAGCTACACCCGATGATATTATAGCTCGTGGCTACAACAACTATACGAGCCGACACAAAAGCAAAAGTTTATGGAAAGAATATTGGCGAGTGATTATATTTCTGTTAGATTTTGGAAGTCTCCTTTTCAGCCCTTGTCCCTTTTCCATCATCGCAGGCATCATAACTTCGGTTATCCATCATACAAAACAAGCGGTCCCTTTGACCACGCGCTTCTCCACCAAGAAATCAAGAAGGGTAATATGTACACTAACAAACGCAGATACCAGCCACAGCGCTGAGCCAGAAAAGCCCAAACGAGATGACGGGTCTTTGCGCCAGTATCGAAAAAAAAAAAGGCGAGGAGAGAGGGAGGAAGGGAGGAAGAGTAAGCGAAGAAAAAAAAAAGAAAAAGAAAAGAACAAAGATCCGCAAGAACGAGCCCAACCGATCCCTTTGCCCAAAAGATTCGTCAAAACATGAGGGATACTAAAACTACAAGAGGGGAAGAAGGTGAAAAGAGGTGAGGTGGTGGGTGGGCAAAAGGGACGGTGGAAAAAGAAACGACAAGAACGCCCGCCAAATGCTGCGAAAAAAAAAAAACGTGAAAAGGAGACAAGGATCAAGCCTCAGACGTTGCGGCTACCGCAGGGGCGCCTTGATTTGGCCCGGGATTGTTTCCAGGTTGTTCTTGCAATCGTCTTTGGGCTTGAGCTTGAGCCTGGGCCTGGGCCTGGGCCTGGGCCTGAGCTGCTTGTGCTTGCGCCTGCGCATGAGCTTGAGCAGCGACTGCGGCCTGTTCGCGCGCCTTGGCCATTGTGATAGCCCGGTGCTGCATGATTTGGATGCTATATCCATCTGTTTCATATGAAGATTCTTCATCGGAATCTTCTTGGTCAAACTTGAATCGGTCTGCCCTGATAGGATCCATTTCAACCTTACAACGCGCCGCAAGATTTCGACGATCAATCATTAAGCGACCACCACGACCAACTCGTCTTCGGAACGACGGTATACGCGATGGCTCCTCGTGCAACTCCATGGCGCGTGAGGTGACCTTATCTCGACCGGACAAGGGGCTGGTGACATCCAGCGATGTATCCATTGCATCGCCTGAAGCCTCCGAGGATGGTGGTGTGGGTAATTGCGCGGTAAACGCAGGACGGAACGCCGCAGCATCGAATGTCCTTTCTGGAGACGGCGACAACGGCGCACGGGTGTGATCTACAAAGCCCTCGTTCCACTTGATATGCTTCACAATATTCGCCTTTATATCGCGCATAATCTCGTTCTCCTTCTCTGCCTGGGCATCTTCCAGTAATTGCAAATCCTCTGCACCCTGCGGGCCTCCCTTGAGAGGCATGCGGATTTGAGGAGCAGTAGGTTGCCGAGCGGGTGGCTCGGGTTGCTTCTTCTTGGGCTGGGACGGACAATGGTTAGCATATGCCATCGAGAAAACATGTGCGTGTGCATGCACACCGACACTAGGGAGCCATGAACATACCTTTTGGTTGATGAGGTCCTCATCATCGTCCTTGATGTTGAGTTTGCGCTTCATATCTCGCACCTCAGAACGTTGCTTGAAGAGTGTTCTCTCCATGGAAAGCATCTCTTTGCGAGCGACCTCACGTTGGCGCACCAATGCAACAAGTTGCCGTGCATCTTCAAGTTCTTTACGAAGTCGGCGCAATTTCTCAGCGCTTTGTGCATCACGGCCGCGCGTTTTGCGAATCTGTCGCACTTCACGTCGGCGGAAGCAGACATAAGGATCACTGTCATCAGTATCCTGGCCGGTTTCGAACTGCAAAGGAACAGAATTGTTAGCAGGATGTTCGCGCGTGGGGAATTCCTCGCATGCAACGATGTGTCTTCTTACCTTCAGGTTTGCGCCGAGTGTACGGTTCCCAGCGGCAATGCGTTGTGTCTTCCAATGCTCATAGATATCCTTGGCGAAGCGCTTCACACAGCTCTCCACCGCAGCGTCCATGGACTCCTCCATGTCGGCAAAAGCTAATACGGGTGGACTATCAACTGCTGCAAATGGCTGCTTCGCCTCGGCGGTCTCCTCGAAGAAGTTCATGGTAGCCTCGAAATCATCTTCAGAGCACCGAGCCTTTGGGTCGCGCTTTTGATTGAAGATCTTGAGGAATACAGCATCCTCATCATTCATGTTATACGGGCAACCACAGCAATCCTCGACAGTGGAGGAGAACCGGATATACGTCGCCGGTTGCGAGAAGAGAGGCGGATACAATTCGTCATATTGAAGGTTACTGATGATTGTTTCGGGGGTAGGGATATGCGCATTGCCTTTAGCAGTCGCGTTGATCGCGACTTGCAAATGGAATTCCTGCGTGGCGCGACAAAATCGTCAGTTCTCAATCTCGTGAAAATTTCGTGTCGATTTGGTGATGTCATCACGTGATGACATGCAGGGATGAGGCTAAAATTAGGGGGGGATGTGGAGGGACAAGGTGGGTAAAAGGCCAACTTACGGACTCCTCAGCTTTTTCGACACCAGTTTCGATTTGTTGAAGTGTAGATTGTAGTTCATCGTCTAGTACGTCGATATCTTCTTCGCGGACGATAGGGATGGACGCCTTGGAGGTGAGTTTCTTAGGGCGCGTCCGGCCCAGGCCCCCGTACCGAGTCATAGCGTCGGGACGCGCAAAAGGGCAACGACCATGGGGGGGAGGGGGGACAAAATTAAGCTCGATCGAAAGGTCTGGTCATGGGCTATCGCGTAGTCGTATTTTTGTGATGAAATTCGATGGAAAAGGGGGATAAATGGACAATAGAAGATGAGGGGGTTCACGGCAGGCTGTTGGATTGACGTTGCAATGTCACCCGTCGATGGCCTGTTTTGCCGCCCGCACGGCCTCAGGGGCTCGCTTGCCTGTCCGGAAGTGGTTAGTCACTACTCCATTTGCGGTTAGTGCGGGGCTGGGCATTATCAAAGTGATTTCAATGGAGAAAAGACATGCTCTGATCTATTATCTATTATCAACAATTCAAGATCTATTGATCTACTAGCAATTACTCTTTATTGAGTCTTCTGTTGGTTCACTATTTTTTGTTGTTTTGTTCTGTTTTGTGATCGGTGGTGATTCTACTCTTTATCACAACCACTACCCGCTTACTGCTATATTCCTTCCTCTTCTCCTCTCCTCTCCTCTCTCTCTCTCTCTGCTCTCTCCCCTCACCACACCTCACTATGGACCAACCCACCGAACCCAACGCCGCAGCCATGCACAACGTGCAACGCCGAAGAGGCTCTGTTGGTACAACCCAACTCTTCGATAATATTGTGTCGACCTCCAACTGTCCGTCTATTCGATCCCCGCTTCCCCATGCTATACGCAGTGGGGTGGAGTCAAAACAAAGGGTCTCGAGCTAACATCAAAACAGTCGATCGTGAAGAAGTGGATCGCCTGCGCAAGCGCTTTATGAAGCTGGACAAGGTTTGATCAGCATGCCCCTGGATATACTCTACCGATCATATGCTAACGTCTGCATCCAATGTACAGGACAGCTCCGGTACCATCGACCGCGATGAATTCCTGTCCCTGCCCCAGGTCTCCTCCAACCCACTTGCCACCAGGTATGCCTGACAGTCACGATTACGGTCAATACATCCTCCACCTTAATACAAATACTGATATTGGGGGTCTAGAATGATTGCGATTTTCGATGAGGACGGTGGCGGCGACGTCGACTTCCAAGAGTTCGTGACCGGTCTTTCGGCATTTAGCTCCAAGGGTAACAAAGAAGAGAAACTTCGATTCGCATTCAAGGTCTACGATATCGATCGCGATGGATATATCTCTAACGGTGAACTTTTCATCGTGTTGAAGATGATGGTCGGCAATAACCTCAAGGATGTGCAGCTGCAGCAGATTGTCGATAAGACTATCATGGAGGCCGATAAGGATCAGGATGGTCGCATTAGCTTCGAGGAGTTTACGGATATGGTGGAGAGCACCGATGTCAACCTGAGCATGACGCTGAGTATGTACCCTCTTCTCTGCCAAACAAAAGTCCCTCTACCTCTCGGCAAGATCACGGCTAATGTATATCAGATCAAATATAAACTCAAACCTCGGCGGTGGATTATCCTTGTGGCCTTACATGTTTCACCTTTCACATACTACACCCACCACATATATTGTTCTGTTTTGGTCTTGATTGATTTTGCCCCTCTACCGGTATCATCATCATCTTCTTCTTCATCTTCCTTTCCATCTCTTTGGTGATCTATGCAGGTGGGCCACCTTATGATTCTATGACCAGCGACATGATGTTTCTGTTTCTCATTCCTGTTTCCATTTCCTTCCTCATGTTGTCCTCCTCTATTTCAAATGTAGTTTACGGCCAATGATATTTCCCACTCCCTCCCGATCCTCGGGCCAACCTCCGGCCGAACTGCAAGTCTCGTGGTGAGGGTGCAATCTCAACCGGGAGGGGATCCAGTCGCAATCCCAATTCGTTCCCACTTTTTTTTCTCAGTTTTCCAACCCATTCTGCCTCGCCGGGGAGCTTCTCGGTGTCACTATCCTTCCGAGGGCAATAAAAAAAAAAGAGATCCCATCTGATGCCCGGCTCAAGCCCAGCTCATTGTCCAGCTCCCAAGTCCAGCTCGGCTATAAATGGCATCGTCAGCTGACAGGGACCAGAAACGTCAGCGCGGTGAAACTACCCAGGGCGCCTTTTGGTCGCGGTTAGTATACCGAAGGGAGTACAGGAGGCGTGCGAGATCAAACCGAGTCCCGGGTTGTGCAGATTGCATCATCTTTTCTTTCCTCGAGGGCACTTCGGAACAAGATGAAACTCGCATGTTCTTCTTTTCTCTTTGATGTTTTGTCATTCTGTGGCCATTTGATTGATTGATTTGATTATATTTTTCTTATTGATTAATTTATTTTTCCTTCACACACACACACACACTCTCTCTCTCTCTCTCTTCTTTCCCCCCCCCCCTTGACCTCGGCACGGTCCTCATCTCAACCAGAGTATCGGATCTGGTTGGGGGCGGAACAAACCCTGGGGATTTTGACATCTCTTGATCCACTCCACTTTTGACCCTACGTGTCTGTGTTCATGTCCGTGTGCTCTTCTTGGGTCGATCAGTCTTTGCAGATCCGGGATCGGGCAGACGATGCCCGATCTGTATTCCAAATTCAATTCTCGGAAATGGGGTGTGAGTGGGTTATGATCTCAGTCTTCTTTATTCTTGCTTGTACCTTTCTTCCTTCCCACCCTTCCGTACTTCTGCACCAGGTGGATCAAGTGTGTATCCTTTGCTTGTACATCTGGTGCCTGTATCTGTCTGTGCCTCTGCTTTGCCCTTTCGTCGCAGATATCCGAGAAGGAAGGGGGAGAACAGCAGGGCAGCAGCTGTCCGAGCAATAATATGCGCCCCGGAATGTCCAGTCACCCTCCTTCTTCTCGCACCTTGCACCCCTTTTATTATTACTGTGATTATGATTATGATTATTACCCTAGGGTACTCTTATTATTATCATATTATCATATTATCTATCATATTATTCATTGTTTCCCGGTTTCTTCGTTCTCTCGAGTCTCTCTCTCTCTCTCTCTCTCTCTCTTACTATATTCTCCTCTCTGTCATTCTCTCTCTTTCTGATTCTCACTCTGACTTTGACTCCTCTTACTCTACACTCAAACGACGACTCATCTTTAGCTCTGCTTACTCTATTGAGTCCTCTAGTGGCTGGGAGGGAGGGGAAAAATCAGTTCCATTAGGGCCTAGGAACCTCAGCCCCATTACAAGTTACACATCCAAAACGAAAGAGAATTAAAAAGAAAACA
>KB644812.1:645-60198 GCA_000347475.1 Penicillium paxilli ATCC 26601
TGCCCGCTTCGCAGATATTGTGGCATGTATGGAGAAAGAAAGAAAGAATTGCTCATTGCTCAACTCACCTTGGCACTTCGAGCTGGACTCGAACCGCGACTATCTGATCGTGATCGTGATCGCGAGCGTGATCGAGATCGAGATCGAGATCGACTGTAACTAGCGCTTCGGTATCGACGGCTATCCCTGCTGCGACTGCGCGATCGTGTTCGGCCACGTGAGGGTGAGCGCGAGCGCGTGGTGCTGCGTGGGCGCGAGGGAGATTGAGAGCGACGCATTGAGCGCGATCTTGTGCGTGTTGGAGGGGATCGCGTTGGTGAGGATCCGCGGGGGGAGCGCGGAGGCATGGTGTGTTTGGGTGTTTTGAGGTGTGGAGGGAGCTTGGGGTATGCGCTTGGTTGATGGGTTTGGTTTGGATGAGAGTGATTCCTGATGGTGATGGGGTTTGACTGGTTCAATTTGGTTTCAGATATGGTGGTGATTATTTCGATAGGGATTGGTCCTTAGTTTCTGTTAGGTAGGAGAAAGATAAGGTTGAGAGAGAGAAAGAGAGAGGTGAAGGTGGAGAGTTGAAGATGAAGTTGAAGTTGAGTTTCCACTTTGAGCTGGGAGCTCCTGTTGGTGCCTGAGGCTGCAATATCAAAATCCGCATTGGGAAATCTTCTTTTGCTTCACATTGATAGTTTCATGTATAGAGTATATCGTATATAGTATATATAGTACTACATCACTTTATTGTATTGTACTAATTATATTCAGGGTTCTCTAATTACCCTAATGACTACCTCTGAGCCCCAGCCCATTCCTCATACTCCGCAATAACCTCATCAGTAATCTGCCTCCGAACCTGCGCAAGTGCCACATCAAAATGCTCCAACTTAACATCCTGCTCCTGACCCGTCCTATCCTCCTCATCAAGCGCCGCATCACCCGCCGTCTCGCAAATACTAACAATTTCCGCACCAGAGTATCCCTCCGTCCGTTCCGCCAATTCATCCAAGTCCACATCAGGACTGAGAACAGACTTCCGAGCCCATATCGACAAGATCTCCTTCCGAGCTTCAAGATCCGGAGGTCCAATATAGACCAGTTTATCGAGCCGTCCGGGACGCATCAGTGCAGGGTCTAGCACGTCAGGCTTATTCGTTGCTGCAACTACCAAAACACCGCGGAGCTCCTCGATACCGTCCATTTCGTTGAGGAGGGTTGTGAGAACGTTCACGCCGCCTGTGGAACTACTGCTTCGTTTCCCGGCAATGGCGTCGATCTCGTCGAAGAAGATAATGCTTGGCCGTGCGGCGCGCGCTTTGCGGAAGATTTCGCGCAGTGAGCGCTCTGATTCACCGACGTACATGCTGAGGATTTCGGCGCCCTTCACGGCGAGGAAATTGAGACCGGCTTCGGTGGCAAGGGCTTTCACGGTAAGAGTCTTTGCGCAACCGGGGGGTCCGTAGAGGAGGACACCCTTTTTGCTCTTGACGTTGAGTCGTTGCATTCTTTGGGCGTGCTGGGGTGTGTGTGTTAGTTTGAGGTGCAATTATTGTGCTTGGAGCCATGCGAGTTTGACATACCTTGATGGGCCGTTCGACGGCATTTTGAAGACGTTCTTTGATCTCGCTTTGGCCGCCAATATCGGTCCATCGGACCTTGGGTGTTTCGAGGAATACTTCGCGCATGGCGGTAGGGCGGATCTCTTGGAGTGAGGATAGGATATCGGACATTTGAATGTCGAGTTCAACGCCGATCTCTTCTTGGGTCTCGGCCTCGCCTTGGTTCTCGCTTTCAGCTGGTGGTGAGGAGATAGCTAGAGTCTGAAGTGATAGCCCTTGCTCAAGACTCTGTCGTTGGCGTGCTTTGCGGCAGATTGATTGTAGGAGAGCGAACAGGTCTGCGCCGACATATCCGTGAGTCTTCTCGGCAAGGAATTCAATATATGAATCACTCAGACCAGACGAGGCAGGACCACGGATGGAGCGGAGAATCTCGGCACGATCCTGTGCAGTAGGGACTTGCAGTTCGATTTCTGTTCCTAGACGGAGGGGTGTGCGAAGAGAGTCGTCGACTAGGTTGGGGTGACGTGTTGCGGCGACAATGAGAACAGATGCGCTTTGGATAGCGTCTAGATTCTCACAGAGAACTGAGACCATGGATTGAGAGTCGAAGGAGGTTCGCTTTGGCGCAATGAATTCCAGTTGGTCGATGATGATAACGCTGGGTTTGGATCGGACTGCTTCTTGGAAGATGGTGCGAAGCTTTGATTCGCCTTCACTGGTACTCTTGCCTAAGGATGAGGTGCCGATTTTGAAGACCTGGCGCCAGCCGGCTTTTTCGATTTGTTGGAGGAGAGTGGTTTTTCCAGTTCCCTTTGGTCCGTAGATGAGGATGCCCCGGTTTGATTCGTAGAATGAGGGCATGATCAGTTTGCGTTGATCCAAGTTGAAGTCGAGTAGACTCTCGTTGATATCTCTGATCTGTTTGGACAGACCACCTAGATCGCCTGGTTGGACGGAGATCTCGTAGGTGGGCTTCTCTTCCTTGGTATCTATCTCTGTTCCAATAGAGACTTTCGTGGATTTGGGTACAAATCGAAATAGGGTATTTTCCGTGATAGCAGTTTGCGGGTTAAGTGCGGCCACGTTAAAAGAACGACGCTGACCCTTGAGGTCTAGTTCAAAGGTCAGGCCTTTGACGAGAAATTCACATCGTGAAAGATTGGATTCCAGCACCCATTCCCAGAAAGGTCGTTCCTCTGTCGGGATGGTGCCGAATTTCTCGATCCTCTCTGCGTCCGAGCAATCGATGAGTGTAACAGAGGCAAGGTCCTCAGCTCCACCATCAATCTTGGTTATGGAAACCTTCTCTCCCACTTTGATGGCATATATTTCTTGAAGTGTTCGTGACGACTGAACCACGGTATTCTGGATGTTCTCCACGGCGGTCCAAGCAATGGCGGTCTTTGGGGGTCCCTCTGCTGTTCCTAGGCAACACAAGTCACCAGCACGCAGTCGTAAGCTCGCCATTGACGAGGAGGAGAGGTATATCCTGAAAGCATCTCTGTGGTCGCTCTTGGGGTTGGGCTGTTTCGACAAGGGTCGAACTGTGAAGCTGCGGACATCGGCCATGGTGAATGGCTAGGAGGAGCTGCAATCGAGGGAATCGGTGGGGTAAATTCGAGTTGTCTTGATCTGTTTGAGGATTCGCTATCCCGTTTATATTCCAATTGTATATAGGTTCATTCAATACTCCATTCTCGAAACTTTTTTCGGTCGAGGTAAAACAGCTGCGTGTGGGGGAACACAGCTCGATATGCGGGATAAGGACTGGATATGGTGGGTACCGAAGAATCAGATTCAACTGAGTCAAATCAGCCCGTTTCCGCAAAGCTTGAAAGGAGAGTGGAAAGAGTAAGAAAAGAGAGTAAAGTGAGTCTGAAAAAGTGTTTGGTGGGGGGAAGAAAGATCTTATCGGGGAGTTGGAAAAGAAAAGTGGGTCATCGGAGAGACAGCGGGGCAGTAATAGAGTAGAGAAGGTATATTTATATAGTTAGTTATAGTTACAATTATTTAGATATTTAGATATTTAGATATTTAGATATTTAGATATTTAGATATTTAGATATTTAGATATTTATAGATACAGTTATGATAGGTATGTCAATTCATTCGTAGCAATACTATAGCACATACTAAGCAAGCAAAAATAAGAACCCATATGAATATTCACTTTGACGTACCGGTCCTAATTACCGAGGAAATTAAGGAAACGTGCACAGGCTATGGACAGATATGTAAGATACTCGAGGGTAATGGGCGCCAACTCTCCATAGAAACCGGACATTCAGATCTTAGCACATGAAATTGCAGGAAAAAGGATATGTTCTGCGTAAGCACCAATGACGAGAGGAAGAGATAATTTGAGAGGACACAAGGACACACGGACACACAAGGGAATTTGAAATAGGAAATGAAAAAAAAAGGAAGAGAAATGGAAGAGAGAGAGAGAGAGAGAGAGAGAGAGAGAGAGAGAAACACGGTGGTCATACACTAACAGCACTTTCCGCCGCTGCTGCCATTCAATGAGCCTCCCTGGTCTATACTGACTCCCGAAGTACCACTCTGCTCAGTCTTGGAGGTGTCCATGCCCTTCTTAATATCGGAGGCCAGGCTGTAGAAAGCCTTTTCGATGTTGATGTTGTTCTTCGCTGACACCTCGAGGAATGGGATGCCGAGCTCATCAGCCAGCTGCTGGCCTTGCTCGGTTGAGACGGCCCGCTTCTCTTCCCAGTCGCACTTGTTACCAATCAGAATCTTGTGCACTCCCTCGCTGGCGTGTTGTTCGACGTTAGAAAACCAAGTTCGGATGTCTAGTTCATTCAGTTCGATTAGCACTATCCTCGGATATCATAAGGAGGGTGGCGAGGCAGGATAGGGGTTGTTTCAGGCAAGAGGTGATGTTGACAGGTGGTGACCGGGTTAGAAATTGCAAATGCGGTGTTGACTCACTTTGGAAGGATCGTTCATCGGTCACATCGTAGACGAGCAGAATTCCCATCGCTCCACGGTAGTATGCCGTTGTGATGGTCCGGAAGCGTTCCTGACCGGCTGTATCCCAGATCTGTAGCTTCACTCGCTTGCCGTCCAGTTCGATCGTGCGAATCTTGAAGTCGATACCGATGGTGGTAATGAAAGAAGGGGTGAACGAGTCTTCGCTGAATCGTAGCAGGCAGCAGGACTTGCCCACGCCAGAGTCGCCGATCAACAGCAATTTGATCTAAGCTATTAGCCCTGGTCTATCAAAAATGTAGCCCTACTTTCCTCTCCAAGAAACAAGCGCAGGAGAGAAATCAACATACCAAAAAATCATAATTCCTTGTGCCTGCCATGGTTGCTTGTTTAGGTATTTAGGGAGGTGAGAGAAAAGGGACCGAGATAGGAGACGGTGAGGATGCTTGTCAGCTCCACAGATAAAGTGAAACGTGAGAGTGATGGTATATCAAGCAATCTTGAAATCTCCTCAAATTATTTGCAACTGCGACAGATCGACAGTGGCTGATTGCGAATCGGTTCGGGGGGAGGGGTGGAAGGTGGGAAGGGTTTCGGTGGCTTTGGAGACTTGTATCAGGAGTGCCGGGATTGGATCGTGCAGATATCGCCCGGTCCACAGGGTCAGGTGCGGGATGTGAGGTGTCAGGTGTCAGGTGATGAGATCGCTCAGAGGCCCACGAGGGAAAATCAGATTTAGCCTTCAACCTTTGAGATTCAAGACTGAACAGAACAAGGAGGGGAACGGGGAGTGATGGAGGTGGTCAACACAAGGCAAGTGGAGAGTGATGACGGTGCTGGGTTACGTAAGCCATCCCGTGACGGTCAGGTATAGATATACCACAACGATCAGGATGATATACAGAGAAAAGAAGTAGAGATATACTAGGAGATTAGAGCAGATGCGTATGTAAAGATATAGGAAGTAAATGCCGATATGTTAATATATTGATATATTGAATATCCTCATATATCAGTGACAATATGTCCACCGCATCCGATCCACCACCCGGACTTGTTTATCAACACCGCTCTGAACATCCAAGAGGTCCTGAATATCCTCTCGGAACTCACGATACTGCACAGACCCAAGCATGGGTCGAACTCTCGCAAGGAGACCCTCCGCTTCACAGATCAGTCGTCCCGAGTCCTTGAAAGAGATGACACCATTCGGTACCGACGCAGACATGAGGATCCGCGTGCAGGTTCTGGACCGGTTAGCTTTGTTATTTTATTCACGCAGAATGGAGAAAATTAAAACATACCGAAGACTCCGTTTCAGTTCATCTTGTCTCTTTCCTCTTTTAAGACCTTTGCGGCTGCCAAAGACCCCCAACAACCATCGGATACTGGAATAGGTAACCAAGATCCCGGGCGTGAGACCAACAAAGCTGGATAGTGTTAGTCAAGCCTATAATGAAGCAAACGGTAGATTCAAAAAATCGCACGTATCACTACTTACCCAAAAACAAGTTCCTGGCTCTTCAATAGAGCGTTGATCCCACTGATAGCGATCTCAACATCCACCTTGGTCTTCTGGATCTGGATCAAAAGCGCACGGACTAGATCTCCGCGAACAGTCCCCTTAAACGGTGATCGCAGATCTCGCTCATAAGCCTTAAGCACGGGCGTCAGATCGCCCTCCTTGACAGCGTTTGAAATGGCGGCCGCATCCTCCGTCGCCATGACACCCGTCGAAGAATCAGAATCAGGGCGATCACGAACAAAATCGATGACCATTCGCTCTAGACTAGCTCGATCGGCCATCAGACTATTCTTACTCATGATGGCAATCTCACTTTTTTCGTCGTGTCGAATAGTTCCGATGAGTTTGTGAATTGGGGCAACAACCCAATTTTGAGCAAAATCGATGACGGTTGCTCCGATGTTCATGATCCACTGGAGAATTTCGTCTTGGCGGCGTAGGAGAAACCGAAGACTGGCACTGCTAGAGAGGAGGGCTAGCGATAGCGGAAGCCAGTATCGCGTGATTGTCCCAGGGCGTCCATTTTGCTTGATGTCGGTAGATACAGCTGTCTGGTGGAAAGGAAGTTGGCTGCGAAGAACATGGACTAGGCGTTGGATCAACTGGAGAGGGTCCTGTGTTGAGGAAAGTTCCTGGGACTGGGACCGAGATTGGAAATCTATCGTTTGTTGCTCGATCATGGCAAAAACTCTTTCTTCAAACTCGGGAGCAGCACTCTGAGAGAATGTGTGGTGCAAGATTGCCTCTGTGAGGGATACAGTGCGATGGACAATCTCTTGCCATTGGTCTCGGGGAAGGTCAGATTCAGCTGCAGTGAGCGCTTCAGGGTGGAAGGAATGCCATCCCTCCATAATGAGACCTAAGCTGCTAGTGTGGATATCTTTCAGGGTGAGCAATTCGTCTCTCTTTCGTCGAGCTTCTTCACGGCATGATCGAAGCGGGATCGATATGTTCATCCAGGCGGGGTACTCCGATGCACTTTGTCGGGCAATCTGGTAGAAGCGAGCCCATCTAGCAGCCATTGAACGCGAGAGAGAAGATGACGAGAACTGTTGAGTCTGAGAATGGGCGTATATATCCTTGGACCAATGCCATAGTCGAACCGGTGATGTTTGGGCTGCGAAAAGTCCACTCTTCCACACGGAGCCAAGGACCTCATTCCAGTAATAAATCTCATCCTGGATCCGAAGTGTTTGCTCGAGGAGCGTGTGCATAACCAGGCCGGAGGTTTGCACGGCCGCTTTTCCGGCGATCAGCCACAGATGGTCTGGTACATGGTCGTCTTCGGCGCGGGCAGCCTCCGAAGCGATGGAGAGGGTTCTCGAGAGGGCTGGATCTGAGAGGAGATCCGCAAGTCGACTGGCTGAAAGTAATGGTTGAGTCTTTGATGTGACAGAGATTGAATGATTGAGCTGTTGTAGGCGAGGCAAATGCCAGTCTGGAACAGGTACAGCGACACCTTCCGCTTGCAAGGGTTTATTGGCGGGGATCTGCTGTTGGAGACGATCGAGTTGAATGTTTATATAACATGCGTTCCTGTGGTGGAAGAGAGGTTAGCTAGGGGAGGCTTTGGGTAGACATGTAGGTGATTTGTCTTCACTTACTCTTGGACAATCGACATGGTGCATTCTCTCGCTCGACAGCAACGAGAAAGCTGGAGTTGGAGTTGGAGATGGTTGGAGCTGTCTTGACGGACATGGCGTCATATACAATGCAAACTGTGTAAACTGCAAAAGCAGAAGAAAAGTGCAAATACTGCAAACAGCACAAACAGCACAAACAGCACAAACACCGAGTGGTTCACGTGACAGTATTACATAAGCTGAGAGAGATTGTGAAATTCCTGAGATTTCCCGATTGGGCGAGAGTGGCAGTCTCCATTGCACACTGTAGGATACATACTGAAATGCCCCCGAGTTAACACAGTGATAGTCTGGTCATATGATAAAAGTCATTACGGAGTACGATAAGATTAAAAAGAAGGTAAAGGTGTAAAATTACAGATGGTAAGCACAGGACTATCAACGTCATACGATCTGAGTAATAGAATGCTGGGGTCATGTTCTAGAAGGACCTGATAGCATCACCCTGGACACTGAGATCCCCCAGCTGTAGGTTCAACGGAGTAGAAGGATCTTACGAAGATCAACCTTGCTGCTAACATGCCACCTGCAGGCAGGAACACTCCGTAGTGGGCTGAGCCCTCGGCAGCCAAACAGAAACGAGCAAAAGCGCATTATCCGGATAGTGGGGCTCGGAAGGAGATCGGCTGGCAGTGGCCTTACCTTTGGCCGCGTGTGAGTGGCTGCTGAGACCTGGTGGGAGTGTTCCCTGATGTTCCTTGTTCTCACTGTGGGTGAAGAGTGAAGAGAAGGGCAGAGTGGGTGTTGGTGGGTGTTGGTGGGTGTGGGTGGTAAGGTGTTGGTCTCAGGGGCTCCGCGGTCTCGCCACTTCGGGAATGGCCTTGGCTCCTCCCCGGGAAAATAATTTAATACTATCTTCTCTTCTCTCTCTCTTCTCCCTCTTTTTTTCTTCTTCAACCTACTCTCCTACACGTCTTTCTTTCTTTCTTGCTTATCCCTCCCTATCGGCAATCACAATGTACGTGTCTACTCTTTACTCCTTTGCTTTGCTTTTTTGCTTTTATCTCCTGCTGCTCCTTCAATCCCTTTTATGAACTCCTTTGTTAACATCACCCTCACAGGAATTCCACCGTGTTGCCCCCCACCACCTACTGGGGCCAGTACGATGAAATCTCCAAATTCAACACCGATATGAACATCGCCGAGCGAATGTGGGTTGCCTGGTATGCTTGGATCCAGAATGATGTCCTCGCCACCGGTATCATGTCCTTTGCCATCCACGAACTCGTCTACTTCGGTCGTTCCCTCCCGTGGATCTTGATTGATACTCTGGGCTTCTTCAAGGCATACAAGATTCAGAACGTAAGTAAAGGGCCAGAGACTGCAATTAATTACCCCAGTTGATTCTGTCAATTCACGATATTTTCTGAGTTTCCCCGCTAACATTGTCTCTTCCCAGAACAAAATCCCTTCCCTTCGCGAGCAGTGGGACTGCGCCAAGTTTGTCCTCCTGAGTCACTTTACCGTCGAACTTCCTCAGATCTGGTATGTCTCTATCCTCGCTACAGCATCCAACGCGTCAATACTAATGCAATTGCCTAGGCTTTTCCACCCAATGGCCCAATTCTTTGGTCTCACCACTTCCGTCCCCTTCCCCTCCCCTTGGACCATGGCCTACCAGATCGCTATTTTCTTCGTCATGGAGGATACCTGGCACTACTTCACCCACCGCGCTCTTCACTGGGGTCCCCTCTACAAGGCTATCCACAAAATCCACCACCAGTACTCCGCTCCCTTCGGTCTGGCCGCTGAATACGCCTCCCCTATTGAAGTCATGATCCTTGGTTTCGGCACCGTCAGCTGCCCCATTATCTGGTGCGCCTTGACCGGTAACCTGCACATCCTCACCATGTACGTCTGGATCATCCTGCGTCTGTTCCAGGCCATCGACGCCCACTCCGGTTACGAATTCCCCTGGAGTCTCCACCACTTCCTCCCCTTCTGGGCCGGTGCCGACCACCACGATCTCCACCACGAGAAGTTCATCGGTAACTACTCCAGCAGCTTCCGCTGGTGGGACTACGTCCTTGACACCGAGTACACTCCCGATGCTCTCAAGCGCCGCCGCGAAAACAAGGCTGGTGCCAAGAAGGCGCAATGATTTGATCACGACGAAATGGCTACTGCCTTCTTGTTTTTTTCACTTTCACGTTCAGGTCTTGGCTCTTCCCACTTGTTCCTACGTTTCCACTGCATTGAAGAGAGCATCCTCCTTCATCCCTTTTAATACTGCTTTTCAAGAGTCCCAAGATCAATATTCTTAGTACAGTGCGTTCTGAGGATGTTCAAAATACATTTCTTAATATATGACAAATTCAAGCTAGATTAAATATTTACGTCATCTTCTTTTTTGAACTAGATTTCATTGCAAATTTATCCTGGCTAAGCCAACAAGGCACTTTCGTAGATGGAATAAGTATCTTAACTCGCCCATCAGAGATACACGATCGAAATTTCTCCCACCTGAATCTAGTCATTTCCGACTTTTTCTTCCTTGTGATGATAATCCTCGCTTCGCAGGGTCTTCTTTCGAGCAGCATCCCCCGAAAGAGAGCAAAACATAGTAATCGTATCCGTAAGATAGGCCCGAGGTAAAGTTTCATCTTCAATCTCTTTTAATAGTCCCTCCAGCGGCAGTCGTACCTGCAAGTCCACAACCAGCCTGCGAACTGGATCAGAGGGATTCGTCTCTTGATAAAGAAACTTGACCGTGGAACTACACAACGAATAGCGGACCCCGGTTATGTCTGGCGTTGTTCCGATTTTGATCAAACAATCGATGATTCGGTATTGAAAGTCATGGCAGAGTAGCTTGTCCCCCAGAACATAAGCCTTAGCGAGCAAGTCGCAAAGGTGGCCGGTTTTCTGCGTAAACATAGTTTCGACACCCGGCAGGGTTTTGTAATAAAACCAATACGCAAATATGGCGAATATGCGCGGATCGTCATCGGGTAGCTTGATCGTGTGGTCCTTTGATTCCTTCCATTGACCAGACAGGGCAGCTCTGAAGAACGGTGATGAGGCGAGAAGCAACGTCTCGTGCACGCTAAAGGATGTCATCGAGGGACCGACGAGGATTTCGATTACCTTGCCGGTGATTCTGAACACAAAGTTAGGATAAAGGTATATTGCATGGTGAGGGTATAACTTGCTTTTTGGTAGCGTCCTCGAAGCACGAGCTCGCGCTGCTGGGTGCGGGTGTCTCCATGTTGAGGTTAGGGCTCTTGAGTCTGCGCTTTTTATGAGCTGACTTTCAACTCTAGGAATGCTTCTTGGGCAGAGTGAGAGCTTTGGATGTAGAGAAATCACATGGAGGAAGTTTCAGCGTGTTTGTAGAAAGGAAGAGACTTTGGGACGCGAGGAATTTAAAAAAAATGTGGAAGTGAAGTGGAAGCGGACCTAGGAGTGGAGGTGGAGGAGGTGAATGAGAGAAGTAGAAGTGAAGGCAGCTGTAACAGGGCATGCATAGGGAAATCCCAATTAAGTAATCTTATAATAACCTTTGATATGCCATGTCTATACTCTATACTCTATTATCTATGATTTATTACTATAATTATGATTATGATTATTCCTTATTCTTTATACTAGTACAGTGTTATTCTCTAGAACCCTATAGTACTTGCTGCTTGTCCTACTGGCAGTAATTAGGTATCTGTTACGTTATATGGAGGCATTTCTTTCAGCCTATATAGATATATCCTATAATAAAGATAATAAACTATTGACCATAAATTACTCTAAATTTAATTTGCGTAGAGTCCTCTATTAAATAATAAAACCTTGTAAAGAATATAATCAAGATCTACCCCGTTATACGCGACTATTATTCCTATTGATATTACGATTATATTTCGTAGAGATTGATCACTTATAAATTATGATTTGAAGGATATATCTGATATAAAATAAGATATAGGGAAGTTGTACTTCGTTAGTGGTCTTATTATGCTACTGCTTATTGAAACCTTGAAAGTAGCCCTGGAAAGAAGCCTGATCTGCTGAAATATCTTCTATATCTCTATTATATAGAATACTTCTCTAATAATGAGTTAGTTATAGCTTATCCTATAGAGGATATATATAATTGTATTAGTACTTAGTATAGGATAATCTAATAGTCTGTACGAAACTCTATAACAATAACCGGCTAATACTATCTAAGTAGAAGTTTACTTGCTAGCCGAATTCAATTTTCTAATCTTTCTTTCTATAGTATGCCGCTACTGTTGAATAATATCGTGTTGTCTGCTGGTTTAAAATCTTGAGTAGAAAAGAGAAACTCTGCTCTACTAGACCTGTGTACTGCCTATAGGCAGCCCATTTGGGTATGCTTATAGGCTGGTTTAGGCGGTAATTTTGAGATTCGGCCTAAACCTATTTAGGTAGGGCGACCGCGGTATTATATAATTTGTATAATTTATGTAATATTCTACTATATTGTGGCTATATTAATCTACTACTAGCTACTACTAGCTATATACTATTACACACTGCCTACTATATACTGTCTACTATATACTACTATATACTATTTACTATATATACTACTACTACCACTACCTACCATATATACTACTATATACTATCTACTATATACTACTATATACTGCCTACCACTACTACTATCTACTATAGCCTACCACTACTACTGTCTACTATATATACTACTACTATCTACTATATATATACTACCTATCTCTGTCTATTTTTCGGCTAAAGGATTTAATATCTATAATTAGTCGATTAGATATTAGAGACCTATTTTTAATTTTAATAGTATCTATACTATATTATAAAGCTATTTTTCTAAAAATTTTCTAAATAATATAGTATATCTACTATATAGTAAATAAATATATATATCTAGATCTTAGATATATAAGCTAAAATTTAGTATTTTTAGTATTTTACCTTAGTTAAGTAGTATTTTTAGAATATAGAACAAAAACCGCTAGTAATATTATAAAATTAATATAATTTCTTAGTAAAATTAGAGGCTAAATAGATATTTAGGCATACCTATAGATACCTATAGGTACCTATAGGTATAGGGGTTTTAGGCCGGTGGCCAAATTTCGGCCTATAGGCGGCCTATTACACAGATCTATTTTAGATAAAGTAAGTATTATTATTATTCTATTTTAGATAAAAATAGTATTATTATTACTCTATTTTAAATAAAAATAGATTTAGATATAGAGCTTTAGTTAGTATTCTACTAGTCTAATTTCTATAAATTTTAATATTTATCAGATTTTAAAATTAAATAATTTAATAACTATTAGTTTAAATTAGATTCTAAGAATTAGATAGTATAGAGAAAGAGATCTAGTACCAGCTATAGTTTTATTTAACTTAAAAACCTACTATATTAGTAGATCTCCGATCCTGATTTTTGCCCTCTAGTAAGAGATCTAGTACCGGCTATAGTTTTATTTAACTTAAAAACCTACTATATTAGTGGATCTCCGATCCTGATTTTTGCTCTCTAGTATCCCTAGAATAAAAGAGTATAGGCTTAAAGGTTAACACACTAATATATAGAATCTTAGAACTTCCCCACCTATCTATCTTAGCTATATATTAATATTTCAGATAAGTATTCTACAGGCCAGTAGGAACTATTAATACTTCCCCTGATCTTACGAGGGTAGCCATACCTACTAGGTATTATATACCGACATATATAGTACTAGAGTAGGAACAGCATATATAGTAGGAATGGTTGATCTGTCTTTCAAGTTCAACTTAAAGTTACCAAAACCAATACTATTAGAGTACCTCGTAACCTATAGAGAGTAGTAGTAATGACTTTAAGGTATATATCACTATAATAACTCGAGTAGAGAACATTCCAGATTGATCTTTTAGAGTAGCGACCAGTACCGTATCTATCCGATACTATACCTTTTGTCACTAGCGGCCGCTTTTCTATAGAATATATTCACGATTAAAAATATCCTTAGTAGAGGAACTCATCAGCTCTATCCCGCCCTTACGTATATTCAGAATAGGGTTCGAATATGGTGTGATTAGTACCACTTCCAACTTGAACAGGCTCTAAATTAATAATAATATCAGATTGAAGCGAAGTCCCATTGGCAAAACCGTTAAGAAAAATAACCGACAAAAAATAAAAGAACTTGAGATAAAAGACGCCGAAGACTTAGTAATAACTCAAATGAATCTGTCTCACGTTGGTCCGTTGGATTTTCAAAGGTGTCCAATGCCTTTCATCATATATTCCAGGGCCCAAAATTCCTTCGGGCATGGCTTTCCGCCTATGAAATTTGAATTGGACAAAACCTTGGTCATGGAATCTCCTTACATACCGACCCTTGTCTCTTGGATCTGGAACGACGAGGATTCCAACTCGCCGGTCTGTTTCCCGGACATGAAGTACCTGTACAACATACTTAAGCTCTGACTCAGGAGAGTACTTGGAGACCGACGATTCAAAATAGTCAAAGGCGATCTGAATTTGGAAGATATCCGTCTGGACATGCAGGTACCGAGGATGAACCTCGAGTACCGTAATCCCTTGTTGTCCCGCCAAAGTTCCAGTTAACATCCAACTTGCTCGTGGCGCTTTGTAGAAGTAGTCGATACTCGGGGCCAATAAACCCAGTTGTGGATGTTCATCTCCATAGCGGGACCGGTGGCGCGACTTATACCGGGCATTGATATCTACAACCAATGATGTTAGCATATCGGTCGTATCAAACAAACAGGCTATTGTAAATACTATACCGGAGTTACTATACCAAGCAAGTATAGATAGATCACGGTATTTTTTAAGCAAGTCCCGTTGAAGCCGAAGAAAAGCTGTCTTCCCTTCCTTATAATCAACATGAATTTGAATCTGTAGTAATCCACAAATTGAGTAGACTTGGTCTTCGAGGAGAGTTGTACTCCGGTTACATGCCCAGGAAAGCTGAGTGAGCATGTTGTTTGGCATGGGTACCCTGACTGAACCTCCCTGGAGCAAGCCACGGAGACCTGTTCCTGGAGCACCTAATTCACGGCGGCTTCCGAGAATCTTCCAATTTCGGTCCACGTAATAGAGTTCTTTGGGTGCAAGAAGCTCCTGTAGTGTCCATCCCCTATTAAACCACATGGCTGAGTCAAATGTCTTTTGCCAATCACTTTTATCCTTGTCCACTTCGAAAATATAAGCATAGCACAGAGCGGCGTATGCATAAAACTCCCACATGCCATGGATAGAGTATTTTGTCTCCAAAAGGTCGTCTTTGTTAATGCAGCAAGTGTCCATCCAAGCATACTGATACCCGTTCTTTCTGGCGCACTCGCAAAGTCGTTCTAACTTTTTCCAGCTGTGCTCTTTTACTTTTGCAAGCCCGTGTGGATTGTATTCCCCTTTCATGTCGTCATATGTGACTTCAGCAGCTATGTTTCGTACTTGCACTGGGTGTGATGTAAATCGGTATGGTTGCCGCCATGTGTGTGAGAGGATGACATATTTATTGTGAGGAATTTGGTCAAACTCAACAAGCTCGGGCTTTTTAGATGTGGTATCGAGAAGCCGGATTGGAAATAAATGCGTGCTCATGATTCAAGAGCGTTAAGTTGGACCGGAAGACTGGAATTGAAAAGAGATCGAAATGCTTCTTGCGACGGGGGGCGAAGCCTTGGTGAAGGCCAGCTCAGCAACACTTGAAGAAAGGACCGGGGGCAAGAGGCGGGATACTTGCTTTTAGTTATAACTTGGTGAATCCAGCGTCTCTTTGCGATTATCGCCCTGTCGTCACGCCCTGCCAGACTAAAGTTTGCCAACTTCCCACAAAGAGAAGTCTCTGTGGAACTAAGATAACCTTCCCGATGTCCATTAAATACTAGAAACCGGGTTAGCAAACTTCGAATCTCATGTTTACTTTTTTTGACTATAAATCGGGAGAACATTTGATCCACGCCAGCAAATATCTCCACTTTCATGGTAAGCTACTACCTGATTAGCCAGTTGATCTTAGGCCAACGTAGAACTGCATGAGCCTGGTAGGCTGGGAACCGCCCAGAAGTGACTGCGTATGCAGCTTCCTGCGTGTGACAGAAAATATAGGGCGGGGTATGGCGGACTTCGGTGCCTATTGAACATTTGAAATCAGCTACGGATAACTAGGGGAATAATGGCGAGTAATATTCAAACTAGACGGCAATTGTTGTTCTACGAGCCGCATCACAGTGCTCTAGGATAGTGTCAGCGTAGTGTTTAACACCAGATCAGGATATGAAAATCATCTGAAATTGCGGCTCCGGGATTCTTGGGCTATAGGGAGATTCAAACATCCATTCGGCCCCTAGAATACGGGGCGGGGATGCCGGCGCGTGGAGTACTTCATCCAGTAATAAAGAAGCGAAGTGCCCTGGGTCTCAAAACTGATGACGTGTCGTATGCAACTAACTCTGAGCCTAGAACCATATGCCTATGGCTACGTGTACTAATGATGGCCCACTCGGTTGAGGCTCTTGGCCTCTGAGCTTCAAGTTTAGCAGTCGACCGTGCAATAACTTGAATCCTTGAATTCCAGCCATTCTCCTACTTCGGTTTAGGCCTACCTAGGTATGTTTACTTCACCCAGTCATTTTTTCAATCTTCAAGTTTTCAGCTTATATATTCCAACCGGTGAACGTGAGTCTCCGATACTACTCCAGAGAAAACATGCCAGTTACCGCACAGGATTCGTACTACCTAGGTACCTAACAACCAAAATCTGCAACTAACTTGAAGCTGACAGGTTGATGATTACAATTAGAGCACCACATACCCCATATTAAATCACTCTGGGCTGATTCCCGTTATCTGCAAGCTCCAAATCATGAACAATGAAGGCTTCGCATATGGTACAAATAATGCCCAACCGCCAGTGCTCGGGGTCTCAACCATGGGGCCTGCCATCCTCTTCGAGTGGGCAGCCTTGCTACCCTTGGCTGTTTATCTGGCTAGTAATGGACAGGTGCATGAGATTGTTGGTCGCATATCGCTTCTCGGGTCTATCAAAGTCTCGTTCTTCCCTCCAATAGGCGTACTCTACCGCATTGCATCTCTGCTCGAGAACGGGCCAGACTTTCTCGATCGTGCGAATTCAATTGGTGAACTACGTCGAACTGTATGGGATGCTAATTGGGGCAGTATCTTCACATGCGCAAATGGTGCTACCAGTGATATCCTGTCTGAAGCTTCGCTGTGCGGAGCTCGGATTTCTGAGATTCCACAGCTTCAACTCATACCCAACACTAGTTCAGTCTCGGAGATGAGAGCTAGTTGGAAATATTCCATTATTGACGAACGAACGGAAAATCGATACCGACGTAATCAATTGCTCCATGTTATAGATTGTTCTTATACACCAAAATTAGGGGAAAGGTCCAAAACGCCCACCTTTCTTTGGAATTGGAAGAGCTCCGTTGATCTTGTCGAGATAATTATGCTTGTTCTTACGCCAGGTCTTGGCGCTTTGGCAATATTATTCGGGCTGTACGGGACAGCAGTATGCATCTTTGTCACCATTTCATTCCATTTTCTCTGCCGAATGGTCCAGATCCACCGACCACCAGGCTACCTGTACAATAACGAAGGCCCGGCAGCTGGAGGTTGCATGCTCACTGCACTTCACGAGAACGCCTCTACCTGGTTCCTCTATACAGGCTCAAGAGAGATCGTTGATTCACTTCTCAACAAGCCAATGATAGACTCAATAAGCTCACCTCTCGGATCGACTTTACCGACACTTTTTCGTTTCCTGGGAGTTCTCCAGCTTGTCGCGGTGACATATGTCGCATCTCAAAAAGGGTGGGACGGGATTGCTCTACTTGCACTAATTTTCACATCTACGCTCCTTGACCACTTGATTTACAGTAAACGTCACCTGGCGCTTCGCTGGCTTCAGAAAGAAAAGGTCAAAATGTCGGGTTCTAGCTTTCGACTTGGTACACGCTCGGCGATGATTGGCGCTGTTCAGGTCCTCAAGCAGACTCCCAACGCCTCTTGGATGGATGATATTCTAGCCCCGTGCAGTCGTCGCGATGCGTGGTTGGCACTTCTATCCGGTGAAGAGAATGCACATACTCTGGAGCAGGGCTTGGTGCAGAAAGACAAAGACTGGCTTTTGCTGCAGGTAAATCAAACCGAAGTGGCTGTGAACATCATATTAGATACCATGCGCCGGGAATCTGATAACGCTACGGTTTGACATGCCTTCGAGGGTTCGATGTGTATCCATCGAATAGGGTCGTTCAACCAGCAAATTTAATTTGTACGAATGATTCTGGTCACCTCAAATGTAGAGCCTTTCCAAGGTCATTGATTTGAACTTTTTCGTTTGCTCTGTCTCACTACTAGCGTAGCAGGGAACCCTGTTCGATATAATAGATCATATTATGGTGAGATTATGAGTCAGCGTCCTATTTATATAGGAGGATAGTCGTTGCCAGTCACTTTACAATCCAGGGAGACCCTTTTGTTCGTAGGCTACCCCTGTGCCGTCCTTTCTGACCCCCCACTGCCCCCAGAGGACGAGCTTGGTTCGTAGACATGCCTCGCCTCACGCCGACACCTATGCCATCCTGCCCGTCTGGACTAGTACTAATATGTGGTCCAACTTAGCAGGCCTGAATATTCCCATTTCACCGTAATGATTTGGAATGATTTACATTCAAATTCAATAAAATACAATACTGCGTAAAGCAGTCACATCGAGAATTAAGACTTCTTTGCTCTGTTAATGGTATTGTCTCGGTACACTGCAATTAAATCCAAGGGAATCAAGAGGAGGGAATAAAGGAATCCAATACGGACTAGCACCTAGGTAATTGCTATATATGACTCATTCACTTGCATCCGCCGCAGCCACATGAAGGGCAGATCCCTATTTTCTGAGAAATAACGTTTCTCGGCCTGGCACAGTCTATATCCTGACTGTGAACCTTAGACCTGCGGTCCTCATCCTTAGAGCAGTGCAGGTAGCTCTCCTGGCCAGTTGCAGTTGCAAGCCAACACCAGTTGTGATCATGATCACCTTTGCCACAAAGTTTCCAGCAATTACCCCCGATCACATCCAAATTTCTTCCCTGAAGGCTGGCAATATCTCGGCATCAGTTTAGCGCTCCGAACCTCTAAATCCCCTGCAGTATCGTCCTCAGGAGCATCCTGGCCCAGTGCTTGTAGTGCTAGCGCGAGAACTGATAAGGTGAGAAGTTTCATCTTCAATACACGGTCGGGGGATGTGAGGCTAACGAATTGATTTAGTCAAAAGGTCAGGTGTAAATTATTTGCGGTATTTCCGTTAGTTACGTACCTTGGTTATAGTAGATATGATAAGTGTCAGCAAGACAGTACTTAGGCGTTGCAATCGGAAGCTCTAGAAGGTGGAGAAAAACTAAATGATGACTCGCATTAAGGACTTCCCTGTTACATTGAGATAGATTGCTGCAAGTTATCTTACCTTCTTGAATTAAAGCAGTAGCTTAACAAAAAGAACCAGAAAACACAAAGTGTAGCTGCGAGGTAGTGCTCCTTTTATAGACCAGATTTGTACACTCCATGGCTGGCAGGGTGATCTTCAGGTTCCACACATGATCACTGAGGGTACTGCTATTTCATCCACTCATCTCGTCTTTCTTGCCACCGGAATATTTTCCCCACTTGTTGACCACTTCAAGCTCTTGTTTCTAACTCTATCTACGGACTATGGAGTATAAAGTTGGAACTATGCCCAGGTGGAGTATAGTGTTACGTACATTGTACTATGTATGCGTTGATCACCTGTTCGGATCCCCTGCATATTCTACTGAAGTGTTTCACTCCAAGACTGGTAGCTCCCTGGAGAGCGGGCAATTCAGCCTCGCTATCCACAGCCATCTGTTATGCATGGATAATAGTACCGGTAAATGGATGTTGGTCCACAAATTCATTTTAGGGTCACGGTCCTGGAACGATTCTTTTACTTTTTGAAAACTTTCGACTCGTTATCGCGCCTATAGCCCCCTTCCATGTGCCTCTACCCCAGAACAAATAAAATAAACGCAAACGATTACTTATTCTACATGGGAAAGCTGGTACACAATGTCCAACTTCCAAATCATCTTTAGGTCTTTGTCGAGGATAATTGCTTAGTGGCCAGCCATAGCTGGAAGAGAGACTAGCTTCTTATAATATTGTGCTGACTACTGCTTGTGTAACCTAGCTTATCCATACTAATATTAATGTACTATAGGTACATTAAATTGCTTAAATATTTACTAGAGCTTTACTAGTACATTGACGCTCGCTGTGTGTTTAACGAGCCACTGCAAATCAAAAATTTGCGATTTGAATATTACGGAGTGATATGTATCCTATGAAGCGCTTGACTTGGAGCGATTCTTACTGCTCTGAAGGTTCGTGGGAGACCGACATGATGATCGACACGATGATCAAGATATTGATGCGGGTGTTGCAGATCTTCCAATAAATGTTGTTGACCATGCAGGGACATGAAGAGACACAAGAGAGCGCTCATCATTGCTCCATAAATCACCTGAGCATACTTCGTGAATACTAGTAGTTAACATGTAAAGTGGGAAAGTTACAATTGTATAGCAGGCAGCGTAGTCGGCACGTTCAGGTCGAGACACGAGGGAGAAAAGACGACAGCAGCCCTCATGCTTACATTTACATACTATCACATAAAGACAAAAAGACCAATAGTAAAGCCTGAGTATTCACTAGGTAGGTAGCTAACCCTGTAGGCGATTAGTCTCTAGGGCTATTAGGTAATTCTATACAAATTATGATGTTATGGCCAGGTAGGGAACAGTGAACGTGGAAGGTGCAACTCCAGTGAATGCCAAGATTTTGTTTATTTCCCTCCAATTTGAAGCTAGAACAGTATACATCACAAACTTCCAACAACATCTACCCACTCGAAGCCACAGATCCCGATTTGCATCGCAAGTGGCGGGCAGGATGTGATCAAAGTGGTGGCAGTTATGTTCGGACAGTATATGACCGACTTGGTGGCATCCATCCTGGAACAGAGAATGGCAGCTGAGAAGATCACCGCTACCATTTGCATTATCTCCATTTGACACAGTCACTAATGCAGTGCAATCATCAGATATTCTGGCTGGAAGAGACTTGCTATTCCAAGACATGGCAAGCAATATTGAAGTGTTGTGGTGAATCCCCAGCAAATTTGAATAATCATTGTTTTGAGTTCAATTCAATTTAATTCAATTCAAAGTTCAATTAACCTAATACAGCCCAGCTAATATAACGCAATGGCTATATAGGCGCTCCTAATAGGGTAGCATAAACCTTTTCCGAACGCCGTAACCTAGTACAAAAGAGAAAATAGTATAGTGCTAAATAAAACGATAATCTAACGTCTAACTTTATACTCTAAATAACTAAAATAAAGCTATTCCTAGCTTCTCTATCTTCTCTTTTTCTCTATAGTTATAATTTTTTATAGACTCTATTATCTAGTTTATTATATATTTTAGTTAATCTTTTAGATATATCTTTTATAGTATAATCTTTTATATTCTTCTTTATATATAGTATCTTTATCTCTATATACTATTTTCTAGATTTATATATTATTAACTAAATTCTCTATTTTCTATAATAATATCTCTAAATTCTTATATTCTATTTTTTAGAACTACTCTAGTAGCTCTATTTAGTATATTATTTTGACTATATAATAGTATATCTATAAATAGAATATAATTATATTATAATCTAAATACTATCTAAGATCTATTTTATATAATATTTTATTAAGAAATATCTTCTATAGACTAATATATAATAGATAATAGAAAAGAATATACTATAGAGTTTAGCTTTTTTTATTATATTAATACTAGCTAATATTAAATAGTATTTTATTATTACTATTCTTTTTTTTTATTTATTATAAAATATATTTATATAAAAAATATTATAAACTAATATACTAGAATCTTATCTATACTAAAATTAAACTATATATTTTTAATATATTTTTATATAGTTTTAGACTTTTTCTCTAAAATTTTAGTACTAATTAGTAGTAATATTTAGAAAAATAATTAATTAAAAAAATCTATTTTTTTATCTAATATTATTTTAGTTTTTAGTAGATCTATTTTTTAGTAAAAAATACTAATTATACTCTCTTTATTTAAAAAATATATTAATTTACTCTATCTCTATATTCTATAGTAAATTTTATTTTAATATTAATCGTTTTATTACTAGATATATCTATATATACTAAAATTTAGTAAATCTTAATAATAGAGACTATCTCTATATCTAGACTTTAGAGAGTCTATATACTATTATATATATTTATAATTATATACTAGTCTAATAAATACTTTAGATTAAATATTATCTAGATTATAGCTTAACTATCTAAAAAAATAACTATTTTTACTATATATTTTAGATCTTAGTTAGAGTTACTAATAAATTACTCTAACTTCTAGTTAACTCTAGCTATAAATTATTCTAACTTAAAACTAACTTATATTAAAAACTAATTTAGAGCTATCTAGATATCTATTAATTTAGCTATATATATAGATAAATTATCTATTATTCTAAGAAATATTTAGAGATATATATATAGAGATCTCTAAATAACTACTATAGCTATACTAATATAGTTTTAATAACTACTATTGTCTATAAAATAGATATTAGCTAGAGACTATTCTATATTTATAATCTATATTTTTTATAAATAGAGCTCTATTAATCTTTTAATTTTCTAATCTAGTATTTTTTAATATATTTTATTATATTTAGAATATACTATTTTTAGATTATTTTTAATAAAATTAGCGATCTATAGCTTTTAGAGCTTTAAAATAAAGACTTTATATATTTTCTATTTATTAGTTATCGCTAGTATAAAAATTTATAGAATCTTATTTTTTTTCTATCTAAAAACTTTTAGAAAATATTATCTCTCTAGCTTATATTTTTTCGGCTCTCTTAGATATTTAAGAGTTATTAGTTAGATCTATTTTAGATTAGTTTAGATATAAATAGTCGATTCTTTTATATATTATTATATCTATAACTATATAGACTATAGATATAATTCTATATCTATTAAAGCGCTATTTATATCTTTAAATATTCTAGAGATTAAAATAGCCGCTTTTTTTTATATTTAGATAAAAATCTAGATAATCTTATTTCTCTTTTTTACTAATATAGTACTAGCGGCTAGATAATACTATATTAAAAAACTATATAGTAACTATAGTATAACTATAGCTTAGTAAATTTTATATATTATTAGTAATAATACTCTCTATATTAAATCGATAATATCTTAGAGAGTTTTTAGACTATTATTAGTCTTAGATATTATATATTTTCTATATTTAGTAAAACTAAAATTTCTATTAAACTAGATACTAAAATATTTAGCTTTATTTTTCGGCTCTAAAATAATCCTATTTAATATAGAGATTACTATTTAGTTATACTCTTAAGAATAGTAGATATTAAAATTATATAGATTAATATTATCTAATATTTTAGTATTAGTATTAATTAGAATAGTATTATTATTTAGATTAGTAAAATATAGTAGTTTAAATTTATTAGATATAAAATATATAGTATATATTTTAGTCTATCTTTTAGTTTTTTATAATATCTTTTTTAATAGTTAGATATTTAAATAGTATAATTTAGATATTATAATAATTATAATATTATTAATCTAGCTAAAATCTTTAGTTATACTTTTCTCTTTTATTAAATAGTATATATATAATAATAATATATTAAAGAGAAAAAAAAGAATTAGAGATAATAGTAAGCTCTAGAGAATATTAGTTAGTATAGAAAAGATTTTACTAAAATAGTCTAGTAGCTAAATATAAATAGAATACTCTATAAAAAAGAATATAATCTATAATACTAATTAGTCTAGGTCTATCTTTTTAATATTACTAAATAACTAGATATATAAAATATTATTATATACTCTAGCTATATCTAATAATATTATTAAAATCTTTTAATTCTATCTCTAGGCTATATAAATTTTATTTTATAGTAATTATATAATATAATTAATAGAAATATTTTTTTAGCTATCTAGATATATATTAAATAATAGCTAGTATTTCTCTATAGTCTATATAATCTAAATAGTAATAGTTATTTCTAAAAGCTTTATTAGTATATTAATTAATATTACTAATTAGTAAGATTTTAATATATAATAGTTCTAAAAGCTTTTTTTATATAATATTACTATTATTAAGCTCTAGAAATACTAAGAATTATATTTTTTTTTATATATATATTAAAAATATAAATAATAATAGTAATAAAGATACTACTATTAGTTATAAATACTTTCTATATATATTTAGATAGTTTATTCTTACTAAAAATTTTATTAGATAATATATACTAAATAGTATTCTAAATTTTTTATTTAGTAATATCTAGAAATAGAATATTAAATTAAAAAAAAGCTTTAGTATTAGTATTAATATTATTAAGATTACTTAGATCGGTCTCTAAAAATACTAAAAAAAATATATTTTATAATAATATAATTTTAGTTTTATTTATTTCTATAATAATACTATTAAAAGCTATTAATAGAGATATAATAGTACTAGCTAAAATCTAGTTCTAAATTTTAGTCTATTTTAAGAGTTTCTAAAGACTCTAAAAATCTTTAATCTTATAGATTTATTTCTAAAAAATTTAGAAAAAAGTTTTTTTAATAACTCTATTTTTTTTATTTCTTACTATAGTATATAATTAGTAATATTATTAGTAATTCTTTTTACTTTCTATATATTTTATATTCTAGAAAAGTCTTTAATATATTTTAATAGTTTTAATATATTATTTATTCTAACTCTTATAAATATATACTAAAGACTAGACTTAGAGAACTATAGTCTAGATAGTATACTAAATTATAGTAAAAAAATACTTTATAGTAGTATTAATTTATTATTAGCTCTTAAATAGAGAGAACTAATTCTCTAGATTATTATTAATAAATTAGATAAATATAGAGATATCTTTAGTTTTCTAATTATATCTTAGAGCTAAAAGAGCTACTATAGATATTTCTATATCTAGAAAAGTATAAATTAATAAATAATCTAAATTAGTATAGATATTTTTATTTAATCTATAAAAAACTATCTAATTCTATAAATTAGTAGTAGCTAATACTAAATTAATTATATTAGCTAAATTATTTCTATAATATATAATAGTACTCTTTAAAAAATAGTTATCGATTACTATAGTCTCTATCTAATCTAAGAGATTCTTAGAGACTAGATTTATTTTAGTATTTTTATCTCTTTAGTAGAGATAATAAAGATTAAAATTACTAAGAACTAACTAACTAATAAGATTTTAGAGCTAATCTAGTAAAATAGTAGATAATAAATATTAGACTAATCTAGTATTATAATTATTATAAAGATTAATAATATAGAGATTATTAATATAAAGCTTTTAGTAGTCTAGAGAATATATAGTATATTTCTAGTTTATAAGCTTTTTAGATATAAAAAAATATACTTTTATATACTAGCTAGTATTTATATTAATTTTAGAGATTAAGAGTTTATAGATATATTTAGCGAGATAGTAGATTATATTACTATTAAAAGGATTTATCTAAGATTCTTAGATTATAATAATATCGGCTTCTAGAATAGTAGAATTATATAGAAACTAAGCTATTACTATATTCTTTCATCTTATAATATTATATTAGTAAATCGTAGACCTATATATAGCCTATAGGTAGCCTATTTAGGCTGGCCTATAGGCCGGTTTAGGCTAGTATTTTAAGATTCGGCCTAAACCTAAATATCTATAGGCCGGCCTAAATATCTATTTAGGTAGAGCGACCAAAATATTATATAATTTATATAATTTATATAATTTTCTACTATATTATAGCTATATTAATCTACTACTAGCCACTACTAGCCATACACTACCACTACCATATACTGCCTACTACTACCTACTACACACTGCCTACTATATACTGCCTACTATACACTGCCTACCACACACTGCCTACTATATACTGCCTACCACACACTACCTACTATACTGCCTACTATATACTACCACTGCCTACTATATATACTACCACTACTACTACCTACTATATATACTACTATATATACTACCTATCTCTATCTATTTTTCGGCCGAAGAATTTAATATCTATAATTAGTTAATTAGATATTAGAGACCTACTTTTAATTTTAATAGTATCTATACTATATTATAAAGCTATTTTCCTATCTAAAAGCTTTATTTTCTATTAAAAAATTTTAACTTTAAATATTATTAAAACTATCTATAATAAACTAGTAAAAATTATAAAAAAATAAGAAAAATTTATATATAATCTATATATATTAGTAAAGCTTTTAAAATATTAAGAAATATTAAAATATTAATTTTTCTAAAAATTTTCTAAATAATATAGTATATCTACTATATAGTAAATAAATATACATATCTAAATCTTAGATATATAAGCTAAAATTTAGTATTTTTAGTATTTTGCCTTAGTTATAGTATTTTTAGAATATAGAAAAATAACCGCTAGTAATATCATAAAATTAATATAATTTCTTAGCAAAATTAGGGGCCAAATAGGTATTTAGGCATGCCCATAGATACCCATAGGTACCCATAGGTATAGAGGTTTTAGGCGGGTGGCCAAATTTCGGCCCATAGGCGGCCCATTACACAGGTCTAGCAATAACTACACCAACTAGTCGTTTCAGCCTTATAAATCAGGCGAGACTCTTTCTATTTCTGCCTGCGAGTAGATCTCACCCGCACCACCATATCAACGCCATTGATTTTACTTTTTACATAGTTTACACCTACAGCCATCACCATAGCCGACAACACCCCCTCATGTCCAATCTGTCCCTTCTCAGACCAAGACCCGACTTTCGTGGAACAGCACATTGAATACTGCCATCCAGAAGGTGGCCCTGCCCCGCCATCACCACCGACATCAAGTTTCAACAAGATCACTCGTCAGCCATCATCACCATCACCATCACCACCACACCCACTGGCACTGGCAGTAGATGATGAGACCTCTACCGAGAAATACCTCGACTGTCCACACAGATGTAGAGAAACTATCACCGCAACTGAATTACCCACTTATCTAGATTTATATGTTGCCGAGGGCATTGCGCTAGATGACTGCGGTCCATTCCAGACCTCTTCCCTCAATACAGAAGATCTATCCAGTGATCCTAATCCAGAAGACTTGGATGACTCTTACATGGACTCTGAATCCAAAGATTTTCATCTTACTCAAAAAGGCGGCAAGAGAGACGCTAATCGAGACTTTACTCGTTCAAATAATACGTCAAAGCAAGCCCCACGACGAAACCACAGCCCCGTGGGCAAAATAGGTCCGGACGGAGCTAAAAGACTAGGTATACGCCATGAAAGTTTGCCATTTGATACCGGAGGATGTTTTAATAATAATGCTAACTGGATTTGGATTGATAGGACTAGGTCAGTGGTGTTTGAAAGAGCACCGCTTTATTTACGAAATAGAAGGCGATGTCGAGCGCCACTATATCTTGTCTAAATATCACGGCTAACCAAGGATAAAGATCCCTGCGCTTGGCCTGCTCCCATACCGGCAAACACAACTTATGTCTCTAGGTACAACAATAAATAGATGTCTCCAAACATCGATAATTATATTTCCAGGTAGTAAAAGATTCCTATAATCGCAACTTTGGTACTCTATCCGGAAATCAGTATAGTATCGCACGCCTTAGAATTAGTAGCCAGCAAATTCTGCACCAAACATTGATCTACACTGCTCCAGCGATACTTCACACTTAGTACCGGATATCTGCAGAAGCTGCTTTTAACAGATTCTGTAACAGTAGAGCCATATCGTACTAGTATCTCTTTATATATATAATAACAAACGCCCGAGTAGTAAATAACTAACCGCAAACACAACTACCTGACTTCTAGGGCTACTAACTAACCGATTGCGAAAATCAAGTCCTATTTAATTAGCTATATTCTGTGTCGCCATTACAACGTCTAGGATTAGAATCGGCTTCAAATGGTCAAGATAAAAGACACCGCTAAGCTCTTTCTACCTAATAAAAAGAGATTCATCCTCGAATTTCTATCTCATCCCTGAATAACACCGATCGGCCATTCCATTAACGAAATTAGCTTCTCGTCCCCCAGACCCCCAATTAAAGCATTAATCTTGTAGATTTCAATGTCACATCTCCTGCCATAGAACCAGATCTCGTCAAGAATGGCTATTGTCAAGTATAGGTGCGCCAAGATAACCAAGCTCACACCCTGCACAATGCCGAAATTTTCTTGTGGGCTCAACGAGGAGATGAACTCTTCAGGAAGAAGATGAGGCCAGCCCACAATAGCTGCATCTTCAAGATCAGCTTGAAGTTCGAGGTCAGATGAAGCGTGACAGTCAAGCGGTTGCATGTGCATGATATATAGGATTCTCATGTAGTAATCCTCAACCATGTCTATGACTTTTACATAGGGATCAAGAGAGGCATTTCCCACATTAGTACTGCGTTGATCAGACTGAGGAGTTCCAATTGAGGACGGTCCCTCTGTGCCTTCGTCAAATACAGCAGTTGCGCGGAAGCTGGTGTATAGTTCACGTAATTTAGATACGGCATGGTTGGCGCCAGTGGCGAAATTGCGAAGTCTTCCGGAATGTATCTTTCGGCTAGGTATCATGCTCAGCGAACGCACTTGTGCTTCGCAAAGTTTCCAATCTTCATTCGCATGGTCGAAGAATAGCAGTGCCCTCAGGCGGCATTTCCTTAGTGTTGGCCAGAATTGTCCAAGAATTGACGTTACGCCACGAACAAGCTGAAGCCATTGGATATGGAGCGTGCCGACATTCCGAAGTGAAGAAGACTGAAATGAGAGAGGGTCTGAGCTCGTGGTATTTTGGAATCCATGCGCGGATGATTCTAGATCCTCAATTCCGAAAGATGCAAATGCAAAGCCAGCCACCAGCATGGATCCGGCTAGCAAGGCCTCCGCATTTGGTTCGTTGGTAACGCAAAGCGCCTCTTGCAGTCTGGCTAGCCCTTGTTGATGGTGTGTCATAATTGACTGGAGTGGATGAGCATTTGCTGCTAGAAAGGGGTTAGAATGGCCATGATCATTTCGGGTATAATCATCTCCTTCTCCTCCTCCTCCTCCTCTGCCTCCTCCTCCTCTGCCTCCTCCTCCTCCCCCAGTCAAGATGTCCAGGCCGGCCAGTCCCAAGACAAGGTGCATCAGAAATTCATGAGTTGCAGCCATCTTTGGAACAATATGTTCCCAGGTCCCTGTTTTGGTCTTATTCAAGGTCATCTTTTTTGAAGTGTGCAAGATAAAGTGTTGAAAAAGGTAAAGATCATTCATGTTGAGGCTGGATGTGGACTGGCTGTCCGACTCGATATTTTGAAGTTTCTCAGAAGAAGAAGGAGAGAATACATTAAAATGTAACGGGCGAAACGATAGATTCGGTATTTTTTCGCTTTCGCGCGCACGATTCTGGACACTGTCGAAAGAAGATCTTTCCCTCGAAATACTTGTGTGTGGCTGCTGTCTTCTTTGGTTACGCGTGCCTGCGCCTGCGGGATTGGGGAACAGGCAATTTTCTCCCCTAACAGAGCATGCACCGCACGTTGGTCGTTCTTCGTCACACTGCCTCAGGTCATGTCAATAATACTGATCGATGATGATCGTCGCGATTGAGTATCTGAATATTCACCTTCACACGACGCTGCTTGCAAGTGTAGCAGCCATTCCGGGATTTAGTGTGACTGATTCGCTGTAATGGGCGAATGCCGGACTTGGCTGCGTTTCGGGTAGTGCCATAAAATTCCATCGCGTGCAGCGGTGACGTTTGTGAGATGCACGGCTTTCAGGTGAGTCACATCATAGACCTGATATTGTGGCTGGCACGATAGTAGGCTGGATAATGTTGCCTTAATTGGTGGAGGAAGGGATGTGAGGCAATCTTAAAGTTTGCGAAGGCGGCGAGAGGAGTTTATTTCATGGACCATTAAATAATTCCAAAGTTCGCTCCATGGAAAAAATTTTTAAAAAAAAAAGAAGAACGTGATAATTGCACTGTTCGATAATTATGAAATCCACTCTAATTATACAATTAAAGTCAAAATGTCTTTGAATTTTCTCAAGAAGCAAGGGAAACAAAATGTAATGTAGTAAAGGCATTCTATGCGACATAGGAAATTCCCACAAAATCATACAAACGACGCCGTGAAACGCTAGTACCAAACAAAATTATTCTAAGTTAGATCCTAATTTAAACCTCATAGACCTTTAATCTTTGCGGTAGATGATCTTCATCTGTAGAAATAAGCTGAAGCGCACTATCCCGCTTGTCCATATCGCGACCAAGAAATGAACCAGGGTAGACGATCACCAACACAATGCCAGTCAAAGCCATGAGACAGGCGTCGAAAATGTATAAGAGATATTCTCTCTTCATGATAAAACCATCATTACCCTCGACGAATTCGACCACACGGAAAATCGATCGAACTAGAATGAGGAAGCAAGCAGCATAGAGAGCCCACATTATAGATTCCCACATCTTGTTAAGCTCCGAGGAGTGTGGAATTTCGCGAGAATTCTTCTTAACGCGCCAGTGGAACACTACTGATACTATAACGAAGAAGCCGAAAAAGAGAAGTTGAATAGCAAGACCACCAATGACGATATTGGCGCCCGTATCCATGGCGGAAATTGATCCGGCGGCCATATACCCACCACCTAGGTAGTAGAGTTGATTAGTATCAATTAGATATACAAAGAAATACCATAGGGGCCAAGGGCATAGTATCTGCCAGTAGACATACCTCCACACTGGAGGAGGAACGATATCACGTCCCCGACCACAAATAATTTGGTAAGAAACCGAACGGGTATAATTGAGAAGTGTTGACAGTTGAGAGCGACAATGACTCTGCCGAGAGTCATATAGATCGAGGCGGCAAAAAGTGGCGGTGCGACTAGAATGAGCATGGTCTGAACGATGTAGGGACCAAGGGCTTCGGTGTCAAAGTGTGAAAAGACTCGAGCGATATAGCCAGCGCATTCAACTGATAGAGATGAATTTTGAATTAGTCTTATTGGTCAAATTGAGGTATTTGGAATCGCAACTCGCGGGAAGACAGTATTCTCACAGAGTAGGCCAACGATAAATGCAACGAAGAAATAAGTGCGGTGTCGCCATAGTCGAATGCCGTGTAAAATTGTGATTATAAGGAAAACAATTGCGAAAATAATCGCCGCCGCGATTGAAGGGGTATAGCGGTATAGAGCGAAGTCAATACCTCCGTCGCTGCTGGTGGTGGACATGGTAGGCAGGGTGACCAAGTGATGGGTATAGGTGATGGATTAAGTTACGCAACAGTACTAATGCGAAAAAGAGTTCGCTTTATATATGTAATTACCCCCGGAAGGAAACCTCATTATCATTTTGGGACTGAAATTTCTTCTCAAGTCCTGGACCATGGACATGGACTAAGAAATTCAAACGGAAAAAGCGAACGCGAGAACGCGAGAACGCGAGAATGCGAGAGTGCGAGCGATGGAATACGAGAATGCGAGAATACGAGAGGGGCCAACCAGCAAGTTTAAAAAAGTGAACTATTGGAACAACAACCCCACACCAAGCAGATCCATCCACGGATCCATGGACATGCATAAACTTGCCCAGTGTACTACTAATAGCCTCAATGTGCCAACAACAGTTATAAATAGATCAGTCACTGCGCCGCTTCTTCCTAATAAAGTGAAAGCTTGCGTTTGTCCTGGTCCCAACCCTACTGAGCATGAAATATCCCCGTTCCTTGGCTCTTACTGGGTTACTCGTTGCGCCCGTGAGCTGCTTTGCGCCTTATCAGCCCATCAACTATGCCAACTACCCAGCAGGAGATATAGTGCCGTTTCAAAATGGCACTGTGGTTAAGCTCTCCTCTGATGGTATCATACCTGCCATTGTGGTTCTCGATTACGGGCGAGATGTCGAAGGATACCCTTTCTTTCAGGTTTCTCGAAGATCTGGAGACACCTCTTCTCTGGAAGTTACCTATAGCGAAACCCACGCCTTGATCGCATCTAATATGGTGAGTTCAGCCTATTGCTACTGGAGACACAATTTCTGATGAACTGAACTCGTTTAGGGTGATGGTCCTTTACCCTTAGCTGCTGCTATGGACACATACCGAGTGAACAGATACAACATCTCTCACGACAAGATCTATAACAATCGGTTCATTCAAGGTGCTTTGCGGTATCAGAAGTTCAATTTGTCCAGCGCCGGAGAACTCCAGCTATCATTTATTGGGTTTAAGCCGACTGTCTCCAACACCCCTCTCAATATGCTTCCTGGATCTTTCAACTGCTCCGATCAAGTACTCACGCAAATATGGCACGCTGGTGCAAGGACTTCTCAGCTCAATGAAATTCCCGCCTCCAGTATCCCGGACTTCTGGATCCTGACTGACGAGGGCGCTTACGTGGACAGTCTGGCTCCCCAGCCCTATTATTCTACCTGGTCACCTTCCCTGATAGCCTACGACGTGGAATTTTCCGTCAAGCCCGTGTCCAATGGGTTTGGATTTACTGTGCTCAGTGACACTCTATCGAGCGGAGTCTACATCTTTGTCAATGTCGCCAATGGCTCAATCTCTGCCCATGCCGGCTCCACTGAACTTGACACCCTCCTTACATCCTCGGACCTTCCATCCTCAGTCAAATTGGGAAAATGGAATCGGGTCCATAACACCGTCAATCTATCCCAAGTCTCTGTTCGTATCAACAATATGACCGTGCTAAATTTCTCGCAAACCGCTGCCTTATATGGGTCCTTTGGTGTGGGCGCCTCCTTGGGACACTCGGCTGTTTTCACTAACCTTTCCTTGAGAGTCAATGGAGATGAGATGTATTCCTCATCCTTGAAAGACAAGTCGACACTGAAAGATTTTCTCCTCGGGACCAATCCACTTCCCGTCAGCGTTGACGGCTCTCGACGTGATCGTATTGCCTACGCGGGAGATTTGGACATGGCCGCTAGCACGGCATTTGCCAGCACTAACGGCTTGGAATACATCAATGGCTCTATTGAACTTCTCGGCTCCTATCAGCTGCGACCAGGATTCTTCGTCCCAAACGCAAAGATCCAGCAAGCCCCTCGAACCACCGACCTTGAGGCTAACACGACTGGTCTAATCGGTTATTCATTCAGTCTTATAAGCGCAATGGCCAAATTCTATGAACAGACTGGAGATGAGGTATTTTTGAATCGCTGGGCTCCGCGAGCAGTGCGCTTACTTGATTGGGCGCATTCTCAGACCTTAAGGAATGGGTTATTGAATATCACTGATCCGACTATTGGTGGTGACTGGAACTATTACGATCCGACTCTGTCCGGTGTTGTTTCCAAATTCAACATCGTATACGCCTACTCCATGAAGCAATGGCTTCCATATCTTTCAAGGTCGGGTTTCAACCAGATCATATATCAAGAAAGGCTGCGAGAATTACAAAGATCTATCAATAAACACCTATGGAGTGACAAGCTTCAAGCCTACTACCAGTCTGAGGCCCACCAGGATTTCTTCTCACAGGAAGCCAATGCCCTCGCCATCCTGAGTGACACGACCAGCCTCGATCTGGATAGCAATCGCACTGCGATCTTACTGTCAACTATGGCGCGAGAACTGTATGTCCCCAACGGAGCCCTTTCTTTCTCAAACGCCAGTTTCGCCAGTGGTTGGGCTCAGAAGATCAGCCCTTACGCTTCCGGCTATCATCTGAAAGCCGCCTTCCACGCAAATGATAGTATCAATGCCAAGAAACTATTGCACAGCCTCTGGGGTCGGATCAGTGACCCGGCTCATGCCAACTATACCGGCTGCATGTGGGAAGTGATGAAATTGGACGGCACCCCGGGCATTGGTGACTCGACCTCGCTTTGTCATGCCTGGGGGGCGGGGCCTACAGCCGACCTGAGTCGCTATGTCTTGGGTATTCAACCCGTTGCCCCGGGGTTTGGGGAATGGAAGATTGTTACCCAGACGCTTGGCTTGGAATGGGCGCGGGGTGAATATCCGATCCCTCGTGGGAAGATTAGCGTGTATTGGTCCTTTCATTCAAGAGGTCGTTTCAAAATGGTTGTTAATGCCCCGATCGGTACTAAGGGTACTGTTTATCTGCCAGAGCCTTTGAATGGTACATACGAGGTGAAGGGCGGGGAGACTTTCCGCTATCTGCAATAGTATTTTTTTCCTTGGTGATTTGGGTTTGGAGGGTTGGGGGGTATTCACAAGTGAAGTTCAAGTTTTCTCGCATACCTCGGAGCTATTCAGACTAGGTCCCACTCAGTATAGCGATATTACGGTCTTTCTTAGATTATATAATTTCTATTTAAGATTTATCTATAGATAATTCTGAATTATATTCTAAGATTATATCTTACTAAAATATTAGACGAAAGCGAAAGTACAACGAAAATAGATAGAACTTGTGTAGATCTATAGATATACCCTTAAGTAAGGGAGAATATAATATTAGGTAATTTAAGTTTATAGAAGATATATCTTTGATTAATTTACTTTTCTATATTTGATTTAGTATTTAGCTATATTTTATATAGTAGTAGTTATTCTAACCTATAGATTAACTATTCCTAGGTCTATATATAATAATTATAACTTATATAAGAAGTCTTAGCTAAATAGGCATATTTAGGCATTCCTAGAGACAGATAGCTAGATATAGGTCTATATACAGAAAATTTTATCTCTAAAATATACTACTTTAATCTCTAAAAAAATAATTAAAAATATAAAAAAGAAATAGAATTATATATTAAAAAGTCTATAAAATAGATTAGACTTTAAAAATATAGAGATATATAAAAATTAAATCTAATTTTAGAAGTCTAGATAGTTATAAAATCTAAGATAGAAAAATATAATATCTCTACTATAATCTAATATATATATCTAGATCTTAAATATATAAACTAAAATTTAGTATTTTTAGAATATAGAAAAAGAATTACTAGTAATATTATAAAATTAATATATTTTCTTAGTAAAATTAGAGACTTAATAGATATTTAGATATTAGATAAATAGCTAATTTTTAGTCTATAGACTATCTATTATATAGATCTAGACTTTCTATTAATTCTATAGATCTAGTATAGAGAAATAAAAAATAGAGAGTAAATAGAAAGTTTAAACTAACTCTATAATAAAAATATTTATTAGTATTATAATTAATATTTAACTCTATAATAGTCCTAGCTCTTAACTCTAGACTAGTAAAAATTATAAAAATACTATTAATTTAAATTTAAATTATTTTTTTATCTATAATTATACTAATTATCTCTAAATAGACTATTAAAAAAATAGTCTATATTTTTAGCTATAACTATAAGTTTTTTATATAGTTTTATTATAAATTTATATTTAATAATTAGATTCTATTTAATATACTAGAAATAGTTAGTAAATAATTTATATAATTATTTATATTTTTTTATATTAAAAATATTTTTTTAATTAATCTTAATAAAGAGTAAAAAAAATTTTATTTTTATTTTAATATAAAATTAATAAAATTTAAATATATAGATTTCTATAAAAATAGCTTTTTTTTATAGTAATATATTTTTCTATAAAAAATTTTAATAGCTATAAAATAGAGTTAAATTTCTTTTTTAAAAATTACTATTTATTATTTTATTATAAAAAAATCTCTATCTATAGAATATTAATAAATCTTAAATATATAAATATATAT
The DNA here is from genome assembly GCA_000347475.1 of Penicillium paxilli ATCC 26601. NCBI lineage: Eukaryota > Fungi > Ascomycota > Eurotiomycetes > Eurotiales > Aspergillaceae > Penicillium > Penicillium paxilli. The sequence goes on from KB644812.1 coordinate 36,220, forward strand.
ATTTCTAATCTATAAAATCTATTTTAGTACTTTATTTTTATATTTATAGAATATAGTTAGTATAAATTACTTTTAATAGATAGTTATTATAGAATATAGAGATACTCTATAGATTATAGAAGCTAATATAAATATTATAGAAAGATTAGAGCTAATTAACTTAGTCTAAGAAAACTATATTAAAATTATATAATAATTTTTTATTATATAAATTAAAGATATAAAAATTATAACTATTTAAAATCTAATATTATATAACTAGAAAGAATAATATAATAATTCTAGAATATCTTATAAAGAATAGAAAGTACTAGAGTATATAAGAATATTTATTTATATATATATATCTAATCTTTATAATTAATTTCTATAAAGTTATTATAGTATATCTTTAGACTATTCTTCTCTTAATAGATTTATCTTATAATAAATATACTATAAATAGAGAAGCTTTTTAGACTAATCTATTTAGTACTCTATCTAGTATATTCTTTAAAATTATTTAATAGAGTCTAAGTCTATATAAGACTTAGTATAGTAATAGTATAATTATAAGTTAATATTTAGAGATTATAAGTAATAGATATTATATACTACTAATAATATAGAAATAACTAATAAATTATTTACTATAGAATCTCACTACTTACTATAACTAGATAGTAAGTATATAATAATAGTATTTACTATTTATTTCTATACTAATATATTCTAATACTTATAAATAAAGCTATATAATATAGTATATAGTTTTTTTTTATCTAGCTTTTTTAATATCTTTTCTAATAAAAATATAGATTAAAAAGATATAGTATACTATAGTAGATATTCTTATCTCTCTTACTCTACTCTTATCTACTCTTATATTATTTTTATCTTTTTTACTCTAGTCTCTAGAATTCTTATTTAAGTTATCTATACTTACTCTAAAATAGAGACTAACACTACTTTAGTATCTAGAGCTTTTTAGCTATAGCTTAAGTATAGCTAAGCAGACAGAAAGCCCTATTCTTTATACCCTATAGTTGTATATACAGAATATATTAGAGTTAAGGCTTAAATTGAAAGAGTTGCTTATTTATCTATTTAAAGCTTAAAAAAAACTATAAGATTCTTTTGCTTTTTTTTGCTAATTTGAGCTTAGTTGGGCGAAGCACCTTGAGCTTCACGAATCTCCCCTCAATTATTGTCGAGAGACCTAATTTTCAGTGGAGATTTTGATTTAATCTCAATCACATAATGAAAGTTCCAATTTTGTTGACATCGCCTAATCTTCGAGGAATTCCAATCGCAGAACACACTTATATTTTGTATTCCTTGCTTTTTTAGAGTCTCCGCCTCACCGTTCCATCAAATCACTGTCAAACACTCCGGTCACAGCGTCGAGAATCGCTCCAAGGCTGCTTGTGGCGCACTGCCCCCATCACCTGTCGTAGATGTAGAGGCCCTAGGTGCCCTTTCTGCCAAGTCCTAAGGCTAAACACCCATGCGAGAAGCTTCTATAGAATCAAAGGCTGATTGATAGGCGCTATATGTACTAGCAAACCCATCTTTCTTTTATTGAGTTCGGCATACTTCTCGTAATTTTCTATCCCTTGCTTTCGATAGCCCCGCGGAAAGCTTTAGACATAACTTGTTGGGATTATTGGAATAGAAGGATAAATAGTAGTAATTACATAAAAAAGTTTTTATAATCTTCTCGATCCTGTTAGATCATTGGCGATGTTCCGAGTGAAGAAATGTATAATGAAGACACAGCTCGAAATTCTCTTGTCTGCGATGCCTACTGGTCTACTGAGATATTGTACATGTGGCTTATTAATTGCATTCTTCACTGTAAGTTATTCCGGACTTCCTAGTTAGGAAGCTATAGTTAGTCGTGACCCCCATGTTCAGACGTAGCTGCCAGGCATTCACTGTGTCCACCTGGGCAGATGTGTTTTAAATTCCCTCTCGACTTGCATTGTCTTTCTCTTTCTTTTCCCTACCATTCACCACCTTCACTTATTACAATTTATTAAAAATTCTGTTCAAGGCTCGTTGCGCATCGCCTTTAATCCGAAGTGTCTCGTCTTCGTGACTCTGAACTGTACTGCATCTTTCAACCGACTATGAAGAATATTCATGATCTCAGAGATTTTCAAGCATTCGTCCGAGGATCCTGAATGGTACAGAAGTTTCGACAAGAGAAGCGTAGGTGCCGCCAGAAGAGGTTTTTAAAACTAACACAGGAACCAAGCTGACTTTCAAACGGTTTTCTGGAACCAGTCGTTCTCGATACTGACAGGGGCACGGCCACCAACCTTCGGCTCGACAAGTAATGGGAGAAGCTGACAGCATGTCCTCGCAGGCGCAAATGCCGTATTCTGTACTTCAAGTACAGCTGGCCGGAAGAGACGCTCACTGGTGGACTTGACGAAGTGGTTCACTTGTTGAATATTCTTCGTGCCTTCGCTGCGACCTGCGTCCTCATCGAGAAGGCCTCGCATGTGTCTGGTCCCGATTGTATCTCGCAGCAAGAGATGTCCAAAGATTATCCCCAGTGGTGATGTGGCACTGCTGCCATGAATTTTACTTTCAAAAGGATAGAATGAAGTAATCCGCGTCTTCCACTTTTTCGCGATTTGCAAGAGTGCTGCCGTATGGATGGCCAGAGGTGGAAACAAATACGCAACATCGTATGACAGGGAACATCTACAGTTCCGCGAACGAAAAATTATTTAGTGGCATCTTGGAAACCAGGCTGGCCTGTGAAGAGCGAGCCCTCTATTTTATCATGTCAAAGTTCCTGGAAAAGGCATACAATTGTGGTCAACGACCGGAATCTCGATGCAAGTAGCCAGGGCAAGACCTGGTCCAGCACTACAAGGAAAATGGTATATTAATGAGTCTCCCCGGAACGTAATCCATGGTCACCTCCAAGTTGAACATCTTTCACAGAGAGCATGCGAGGGTCGCAGAATGGGAAGAAACCGGTGATGAGGTGGAAGATGGAGAGGGCCATGGAGAGGACGATATCCTGGGCAGTGTGATGTTCGTTTCCAGTTTTTATTGTGATGATGCTGTTTCCTGTCGTTATTAACTAATAGATTTTCTTCTCATTTCTAATTCTGCTTCCGCAGTACATTGTATAAATTCCGTATTTTTCTTTCGATCGCTTCCCAAAGTTGTCAAGACCTTTCTCTCACTGGAAGTTCTCACCAACCACTAGGAACATATCCTCTCCTGTGAGTACTGGATAAAAATAGCCTGCCGGGTGGTCAAATCAACTTGAAGAAGATACAGTAGCAGTACTACTTATGAAGAGGTGCAAGGTAGCTGGATGTCCACGGAGCGATGGAAGGCGAGCCTACGGAACAAGCTTCGTCCTCTGCGGTGGGAAATCAGAGAAGAAATGCTACCTTGGTAGTTACAGCCGAGAATAGATCAGTGTTTCTATTCCACGCTTCCTAGTAGATACGCTAGCAGATACACTAGCGTAGACCAGGGGAAGTGAAGGAACAGCCCTGGAGATTGTATAACCAGGTGATGGCCTTGTTTGCTCGTTGTCTACCAGAGCAGTACAGGTCACTTCAAATCCTTTGGGGGGTTAATGGAATAAAAGATCGAAATCAAAGAACTAACTCTCAAAGAAGGACATTTGGAAAGGTCATCGCCCCGGCTGATCTAGTATTTGTCGGACAAAGGGAAAGATGTTCAGGTAGAGATAGACCCTTTGTTTGTTTCCTCGGATTCAAGGGATTCGACAAAGCGAGGTTCGTCAATGAAACAAATCCCTCGACCAGTCTTCGACGACACGAGAAACTCTTTATTAATACCCCATTGAAGAGCCGATTGAAAGGATTAGCTCCGAGGATACGATGTCTGGAAGAATGATTTATCTACTCGCCTGTATCTCTTTCTCCTCACTCGGATTTCGGATTATTTGAAATCGGTACAAAACTCAACTTCAAGAGAGCCAGGTCGAAATTATTCTCGCCTGAAAATGTTCAACTTTTGGGTCCGAGCAGCCACTTTCTTTGGTATTTTGGCTGTACTGCTACATGTCCTCCCCTCTCCTCCCCGAGTCTCCCTTTTCTCGAAGCACCATCGCGTAAATTCACAAACAACGTTCCTTGGATTCAACAAATGCAACGCGAGTGAAACCGAAAAACTAATCCAGGCTCATAAAGATGCACTCATCCTGGCAGAAGCGGCACTAGAGGATGATAAAGAGTTGTCGACCACAGGCGTGGCCCAGTACATAGATTTTGACACTGTGGCTGCAATTCAATTTTTCGGCCCGCCAGATCAAAACGCGAAATGGCGCCAGCGTATCTTTGATACCTTATACAGAGCCACGAAGACATACCGGGGATGGGGACTGAGTGACTGGTGGTACCAGAGATATGTCGATGTCGGATGTAGTCGTACCAGGCTTTGCATGAGCGAGAGATTATACGCATATACAGAATCAAAGAGACCGGGAGAGGAAGGGAATCCACGGATCACATACTGTCCGGCATTTTTCGAAGATCTTGAAACTTATTTTGACATGATGGAGCGGGTCAAGAACGCAGGACCAGATACACGCAAAAACGTGCTTAATATGAACCACCAGGGTAGGTGGCTCCGTCAGACTGATAATTCAACAGCTGGATACTGACACTGATACTGTGATATAGGGTCCATAGCTCTTCATGAGTGGCTACATATAGCGAACTCCCCTGCTGAAGTTTGTCAGGGTGGTTGTAAGTGGAACTCTCCCCAGCCCATTGTATTTTAAGCTGCAATACGTCCTAAACTACGAGGTAATGCCGAATGGATCTCCCACTTGAGTGGCATTGGCATTCGATACGAGATCTAGTTGGTCATTGGGTTCAGATAATGGAATCAAAAGCTGACCATCTGAATTTAGGCAAAGACATCTTTCAAACGATTGGCCATAATAGATTTAAAACTTATGCAGCCGGAGAATCAAAGCTACTAGCACAAAGAAACGTAAAGTCTGCAGCTTACAATAACGATAATTATGTCTATTTCGCCCTAGCGAAGCATATGGAGAAAACTTTCGGAGAATACCCAATTTATCCTACAGCATGGGATCCAAACAAATCGTATTGGGATAACTTGAGGGACGAAGAGAAAGAGCCAGGTTATAGACATTGGAGTGAATCAATGGACCCGCCCTCGGAGGAGGATGAAATAGTTTCTGACGCTTTGTATCCGGAATCTGATTATCCTAAGTGGTATCGACCAATACTGAGGGGAAAAGGGCGTGACAGTCCACCCGGCCTTTTTGAACCTGTCCATATACCATTCAACTTTTCGAAACCGCACATCCATGATGTCGTCTGCGAAACCAGTAGGCACTCCGGATCGATTGTGGATTGCGTGAATGCGTTCGAGAAGCTTTACGCAAACCCAGAAGCTGCAGCAAAGAAGGGCAGACTGGGAGGCTGGAAGTGGGAAGGTGTAAGTTTCAAACTCTTCTCGAAACACCATGCTTTTTTGGCCTGGCATCTTGTGATAAACAGACGGTTAATACTATAATATTGTGTCTATAGCGTACTAAAAGTTGCGCAATTGCCGTAAACTATACTGGGGATTGGTCTAATTGCGAAGCTAATTTGGGCGACATTCAAGCACATGCCAGTACGATATTTGAATCATGTCAGGATGGATGTCGACGCGCTGTTGGCGGTTATGTTCCTTTTAGCCTGAACGGCTGCCCTGGGACCATTTCAATCATTCCAACCACTGACAGAAGGCCACCGGGTGAGACCCTGTATACTTTCATCAAGGATCAGCTAAAAGATCGTAAGGTTTCAAGTCAGATTGGAAGTGAGCCTGGAATCTAAGGCTAATAAGGGGAAGGGAGGCTGGCTCAGTGCCCAGACGGCATTTTTGAACACTGTTCGAGTTTGTAGCAGAGCTTTAGATTCAATTGAAGTCTTCCATTAAACTAGAATGTGTTCTTTATCCCACTTCCAGTGGAGATAACTAGGACTGACAGTAGGGCTCCGACTAGGCAATGACTAGATATTGTATTATAAGTGAAATCTTCTCGTACGCCCCTCCAAGAAAGGTTTTTGAATAGAAAAGAACATATGATAAATGCTCACTACTGAAGTCTGACGTGGAATTACTTCCAAGAATATTTGGGCTAAAGTAAGATTGACATGAAGATCATGAAGAAATTGTCTCATTTAGATCAATGTATGACTTGCGTATCTTCTATTTCCATTCATCCAAGAAGATAATCTGATCATCCTAAGGTACTACGCCCTTTGGCACTGACACTAACTAGTCTTTATTCTACTTGGGAACCTTAATGAAGTCGTGATCTGGATGACAGATGTTTTTTGGCCCTAATTTTCCTTCTTTCAATTCCCTCGTGCAATTATAATATCTCCTAGTTGCATATTTATGCATGTAGTGTTTACAGATCACCATCTCGCTGGGGAGACCGCAAGACTCAATACCTGGAGCCCTTGGCCGCCGTAGTGTAAGCCCAATCTGCGCCTACATAATTGTCTGTGTCGGAGCTGGATAGGCTTTCGAGTGCCTCCATGGCAAAGGCAGTGAAGGCCTTTCGACTCTGTCATAGAAGGTCAATTTGAGAGAGTTGACCACTTCTGGAAAATAATTAGTCAAGACTGATATTCAGTAAGACTTTATACCACACTCACCTCGATAACCGAGTTCGTTTCCGGTGTAATTCCTGGAGTAAAAGATCGAGATGTCTCAAGCGAACACTTCGCATATAACTTTGCTGCTCCATTGATGGTCCCTTTGGACCTTCATCGCTCGGACCAAGGAAGCTGAATATTCCGGCAGCAGTCGCTACTGCTGACATTGCACACAATAGTACAATGACAATTATAGCAGCGTGTGAAAGTCCCATAGTTGCCGCCTCGTACTGGATGGGTAGAACTAGGAAATGGAATTGAATTTGGATGTTGAAACGGGTTGATAGAAACGATTGTATAGATTATTCATTTTATGGTCCTATTTTGCCATTCATTTTCTATCTGGTAGAATTAAGAGCAACTTTATAGAATCTTCTCTAGTACTTGAAAGTCTAAATTAAGCTCAGTTTGGATCCGAGAAGTGGGTCCATCTCGGATTCGGATTTTGAAATACGAAAAAGTGGGCCGCACAGCTTTTACTATGCGAGTGTCGGCACTTAACACTACCAATTCAGTCAAAATCTATTATTAACTAATTTTTAACTACCCAGGTGAACAAGCTAGGATTTAGGCTCCTCTTTCAGAGGTCTTCCATTGGTCACGTCCGACTCTGATAAACATCCATGAAAAAAAAAAGCATTGCGAATCCACGGATTGGCATACTCCCTGGAGCCTGAGCATGTTCCAACAGTTCAAATCGAGAAATATTTAAATGCCGGGACTGCTGGTAAATTTCCAAGGCTTGATTGAAAGCACAATCTGAATTTTTGAAAATAATCTCGATTGTAAACTCCGATTTACTTCTTTGATTGTGGATTACCCTTTTGAATAATCCCAAGGATCCCTTCAACGCATATCAAAGTTTCCAGTCGACACTATGGCCGAATATCTCCTTTACAACTATAAACCCTCCCTACCAGCCGCCATCATTTTCATCGTTCTCTTCGCATTGATCACGCTGGTGCACATATTCCTTGCTGCCAAGCACAAGACCAAATTCCTGACTGCTTTCATAATCGGTGGTCTTATGGAAGCGATTGGTTACGCAACAAGAACAGTGAATGCGCAGCAAGCTCCGAACTATTCGACAATGCCATACGCTCTACAAAGCCTTTTCATCCTTCTCGCGCCATCTCTATTCGCCGCTTCTATCTATATGATCCTTGGACGCATCATTCGCTTGACGCATGGCGATAGCAGATCTATAATTCGTCCCTCGAGATTGACTAAGATTTTTGTTCTTGGAGATGTGCTGTCTTTCCTTATCCAGAGCGGAGGTAAGCCTATTCCATTCTGAACCTATCTCTGAATCGAGAAATCTAATAATATTTCTATCACAGGTGGAGGAATTATGTCAGGTGCCAAATCAGATAGTTCGCTCAAATTGGGTGAGCACGTTATCATTGTTGGTTTAATTGTTCAAGTCCTTTGCTTTGGATTTTTCTGCGTCGTTGCCGTGGTCTTTCAGCAACGAATGACCTCGAATCCAACAGAACAGTCTATAAAGACACCAGCGCTTTGGTATAGGTATTTGTTGGTCTTGTATTTTGCTAGTCTCTTGATTATGATTCGCTGTATCTATCGAGTTGTGGAGTATATCCAGGGTCAGACAGGAACGCTGCAGAAGCATGAGTACTTTGCATATGTGCTTGATGCATTCCTCATGCTTTCTATCATGGTTTTGTTTGCGGTTTTCCATCCTCGACATGTTGTACCAGATGAGCTGGAATCGGAGGAGTCACAGCCAATGTATGGGAGACTAAGAGATTAACCTAGATCTTTTTTGTCTTTTTTGTTTCAGAGAGAGAAACATGCGAACTTGGGGCCTAGTTATAGAAACGATTGACAGGCGGAGGAAAGGGTAGTAGTGACTACTACTCATAGAAGCGGGCCTCTTGAAAATGGAATAGCAGAAAATTCAAACACTGTATTAAAATAGATTTTCATGCTCTTTAAGCATATCAAATTTGTCAAAAAACCATTTCTCAACAAAAATGCATCTGTCGTACTCTTAGGGCTTGTATGCTAAAAATCACGTGCGGCATTGCCACTGCTTAGTCATGGCAAAAGGAGACACAGTTTGTCGAGCATCATGACTTATCGATAATTTCTTTTGATATCTTCCGGTGATTCGATTTGTTTTCCCTCTTTCTTGGTTTTGGCCAACTTCCAAGTCTGGTCACAGATTGGCTATGCCTCGAAAGTCACATAGAAAGTCCAGGAACGGATGCCAGCAATGCAAGGAACGTAAAGTCAAGGTAAGACCTTCACATGTAATTCCAGTTTGGCAGTCGTTGAAGGCTAATAGTAGCCATTCACAGTGTGATGAAAAAAGGCCAGCATGCACGACCTGTACCAAGCGCGGAGTGGAATGTTTCTTCCAGCCCCCTGGAACAACCACTCGGTCCGTCTCGGGTGCTCATCCGAGGCGACAGCGGGCTCTTGAAATTTTGAGCGAAGATATCTCAAACAGCGTTCCTTTGCAGCTGAACCAAGGAAGTGAAAGTTTACCAGTGATGGGTGTGGCTGAGATGATACTTCTGCATCAATATTCAGTATCAACATGCTTTACCATTTCACGACACCTTGCCTTGCGGACGGTGTGGCAGGTCCACATTCCGCACTTCGGGTTTCAGTCGCCCATTGTTCTTCGAGGGATTATGGCCCTTGCTGCAATGCACTTGGCATATATCAAACCAGAACAAGAAGCCTTTTACATTGGCCAAGCGGAGTTCCATCATGACATTGCCTTGGAGATGGGAACGTCTGCGCTCCAAAACATAACCAAAGAGAACGCATCGAGCATTTATCTGTTCTCCCTGCTTACATGCATTATTTCATGCGCGAGACCTCGCAGACCGGATAATTTCTGGGAAGTTAGCGATCGAATTATTGAATGGCTGAATCTCTCCCGGGGCACAGTTTCGATCTTATGTTCAGATACGGAAAGCAAACTCTTCGGGAAGGGCTCGCTTGCCCCTTTATTCATTCTCGGACATCGAAAAAGTCTTGCTTGGGAGGCTAGGTCAGCCTACAATCCTCAATTTCTGGTTGACCTTGGACAGGTGATCGAGGAAACAGTTCAGGATCCCAATGATATTCAATGTTACAAAGAGTCCATCGAGAATCTCAGCAAATCATTTGCGACTATAAGTGAGATTGGCTCTCAAAATTGTGAAACAGCGGATGTTTTCATGTGGTTGGTTAGATCTCCTGATCACTACTTACATCTTTTCCATCAACGGAAACCGGAAGCATTGGTCATTTTCGGATTTTTCTGCGTGATCATTACAGAGTTAGACTGGACGTGGTGGATGCAGGGTATGAGTTCACATTTGCTACAAGGGATATACCTTCATCTTGGGGAGGAGCACCGCTGTTGGTTGCATTGGCCTATGCAGCAGCTAGGCCTGGTGCCTCCATGCTAGTATTGAACAATCTGAAGTCGAGGACCTGCACTTCCAAGGTTGATATTAATCATATGAAATTTGACTTCTTTGTATAATATAATGTAAAGGGACAACTGGATGTCGTGAATTTGCCTCTCTAGTAATTTGATATGACGCAGAATCAGTGTAAAGTATTCTTGAATACTATTCTGGAGCAAATTTCCAGCATAAATTCGATATGGTGGTATTCCTAATCAAAAACTTGAACTACCTGTTGAAAATCGGTTTTAGATAAGCTTAATTCAGTCCAATACAATTGTACTTAAGTTATTTTATATTTATCACATGTTAAGGTTATTCTACGTGCTAAACAAACCCTGCTGCCAGGTAAAAGATACGAAAAATCGAAAACAAAAGAAAATAAAGGATTGTTGTGCTTTCTATCTTCACTCATGTTTTCCACGGCGGTACTAGCCGCGCTCGCTTGAAGCCTTCAACTATTGGTGCTCTTACTGTACTAGGTTCTCATACTACGTACCATGCCGACTGTTACTATTGCCTTCCATGTCCTGAAACATGACATATGAAAAGACTATCATAAGGTCATAAAAAGCAATCCACGCTCTGCGCCGAGCTGTAGAACATCCCGTCTCGTAAAACAACTAGGCGACAGCTGATATTCCCGTTTCTCATGTGATATAGGGCAAGCAAAACATTATACAGGTTGAGCTGGTTGATGATCACAAGCAGGACAGAGACCAGATTGTCGGAAGATCCTTAGAGTGAGAGGCGATGACACTGAATAATGAGTGTGGTTTCCCCGCCACACGGTTTTCGTAGACAATGTGCGATGTCAGCAGGAGATTTTCAATCGAATCCTTTGGACGCAAGCAATATCAGAATCAGAACTTCCAGCAAATTGCAGAACCGGTATTTTCCTTGCGCGCGGCACGGTCGTAAAGTTCAAACTTGAAGTCGGCACCTGCAGTCATGCCATCAGCAATGAATTCTAGCGCAAGGTTGAAAATAGTACCTACCTAGGTAATACCCGGCTACATGCTCTCAAATTCTTTTATTTGGTGCGTCGGAACTACATTCTGCAGATCATTTTGGAATTCAGAAGAGCATAGATTCCCGACTTAGCTCGGGTTCAATCAGCTCATATGATTTCCGCACCTGGGCAGTAAGAGGAAGAAGAAGAGGATGCTGAAGATGGAAGGCAAGAGGACTGTGGAGAGTGAAATAGAACTTAGAAATAAAAGGGGGGTTGGGGGTCGGGGGCAGTAAATAGCTTCTTTATCAGGCAGCTGCGTGCTGCTTCTTGAAGTGGTCATCTGGCAGTGTGGGCTACCCTAACAGTGACAAACACACAGAGATTACTCAATTAGTAGAACAAGATAAACAGTTGCCCTACTTGTATACGGGGTACCTCTTTTTCCATCATTATTTCTCTCTCGGATGGCGTACTGATATAAAATCCAAATTACACGAGTCATCTTACTCTACTCTGCTACACTGGTACTAGGGCATTATAGCCCTTAGGGACTGGATCAAAAATTTGAAAATTGCCACATGGTACTGGAGCAACGTCGACTAATATTTAGGTAGCTTCACGGAAGCTGTCCTTGAGAAGCCCGGAGTCGGTTACATTCATATATTCTGTTTTCGAAATGGATCAGTGGATTGTCATGTATTAATTGAAATTCCCTTATCATGAGCTAGTACATCATGAGACACATTTGGAAAGCTATTATAAGGAGAAAGAAAAAAAAACATTCTTAAATGACAGTCAGTCGTGACTCGCGAAATGCTACCTCCTCATCTCTCCGCACTTCCTCATCTATCTGCTTTTCCAGCAGAGTCCAATCACCCTGGCGGAGTGGCTGCACCTGCAAGACCTCGTACCCCGGAGCTCCCTCGAAGATCTGCAGCTTCTCCCGAGCGACCGCATCATTTCCCTCAACCTCAATGAGGCTTGACCTATCCAGATGGGAATGGACAACCTCCTTCCATGGGTTCCTATTTGGCAATTCACACACAGCCATGCTTTTGTGGCCAACGACGATTTGAAATTCTCTGGCTCGGCTTAACGCGACGTTGCATCTGTTACTATTTCGCAAAAGCCCAAACCCAAACTTGATTCCAGGTCTGGTGGTCGACAAAATCACGACAGGGCTTTCTGCGCCCTGGGCTGAGTAGACACTGTTCACCCGGACTTGATACCAGATCGAATTGCGGAACAAGTAGGAGAGACCTTTGAATTCCTCATTATAGTAGGATAGGACCAGGATATCCTGTGGCATGATACCAGGGACCCTTCCGAGATGATCGTCAACCAGCTTGTAAATGAAGCTCACGTAGCGCGGATTGATAAGTGACGTGTCGTTTATGCGATTCAGCACAGTGCTCCCTGAGACGGATGAGAAGACAGAGGTGGTTCCTCCAGGAACCTCGTAGTGCTGGGAAAAATACTCGGATAGCTGTGTCGACAGTGGTCGGTTCTCGCAAGATCTGTGCGTCTGAATCCTGCCTTTGTAAAACATGTTGCTCACCAGATCACTGATCTGACGAGTCATTCTGTACTGCATTGTCAATTCGACGTCCTGACAGCCGGACTTTATCATCCTTTCGAAAAGAGAGAGCTCCAGACTGCTGAAACTTTCGTTCCTCCCACGAGACAGCAATATGGGTGCAAGTTGAGCAACGTCTCCGCTGAGGATAATCTTTTTGCAGGTGGCGAGGAAAGCTGTCAAGGGAACGAGGCAGGTAGTCTCTGTCACCGAAGTCGCTTCTTCGATAAGGACGTACTCTGCTCCGAACCCACGTAGGACTTCTCTTCCGGCTGTAGTCGCAGTGCAGAAGACTACTTCAGCGTGGCATAGTTAATACCTCCGAAGATTGCACCAGAGCTCTTCCAGGCGTCCCGCCTTGTCATGATCCGTGGGGGGCTCCCCCGATTGAGTGCTGGCAGTGTTTGGATCTTGATTCATCTCTGTGTCCTCGAGAGGAGTTTTGAATTTGACGAACTCCGATAAGAGATCTCTTTCCTCATCAGTGACGATCAAGTTGTTCTGGGCGTATTCAGAAACCCGGTCGTTGATGTTTTGGCAAGGAAAACTCCTCAATCGAAGCTTCAATTTGGTCGGTTGAATGTTTGATCTCTGCAATGAGATCGGCTGGGAGGTTCAAGCTGTCATTAGGAACGCGATGATCTGCAGTATCCGATCCCTGGGAGCGGCTGACATACCAAGCCGCTGACTCGAAGAACTCGGTTTTTAGGCGATAGACTCCATGAATAGGAAACTCCGGAAAGGCATCGTGGTCTTCACTCTGAAACTTCCGTGCGACAACATCCAGTCCTTGATTTGATCCGCAAGCAACGAGGAATTTGATGTTGTTTTCGTAACAAAATCTGATAATGGATGTCGAGACTGCGGTTTTTCCAGTCCCTGGGGGACCTTTAATCAAAACCAGGTAGTTACCGGGTTCACAAATCGCCTGACGGATTGCGTTCTTCTGACATTCATTCCGTGAGGAGCCAAGACTATCGAAAAATGCCCTCGCTTTTGGACCCAGCTCAGCATCGACGGGGATAAACTTTCGGACATGATTATCATGGCCAAGAATCCAAAGTTGCAGTTTGTTGTTGCTTGGGATGTTTCGCTCCGGGTTGCCCCACGGGACATCCTGGACTGCTTGTAACTCCGCCTTGTGAGCTTCCTCATCTTCGTGCTGGGAGTGGAAGGAAACCTGGGCTTTCATGATTCCTGAAATATCAACGTTTGTAGAATCGGTGGCTGGTCGTTTCACTCGAATGACAATTTGATTTGAGGAAAGACCCGCCGCGACATGTGGAGGGAGCTCCAACCTGGCCACCACGACACCTGATCATGAGGAGTTTGCTGGGTGACGGGAGTCATCATTGTGAGAGCTTTCGGGCCCAGATGGGTCACCCGATGAAGGAACTGGCTCAGTGGCATCCATTTTGCATATGACACCTGGAGAGAACAAGGAAGACAGCGGGTCCCTATTCTAATAGTGGTAGGCATATACTGCTAGAGAAGATGAAAGTGAGGAGAAATATTCTGCCTACCAGCTACAGAAAACGTAGAGAATGGGAAACCTACTACCCAGACTTGGATAGTGATGGGGGAAAAGACTGGGGCAAGGGCGAGCGCGAGGGCAAAAAGATTGGTTCAAGTTTGTTCAAGTTCGTGGATGGGAAGAGAATGATCAGAGGATGAGGAGGAAGAGAGAATGAGAGGAAGAGGAAGGGGAGAAAGGGAAGTGTGAACGAGATAAAGTTAGAGTTAGAGTTAGGGTGATCATCTTAGGCAGCTGTGTCCTCTCCCAGTCTATAGTACGGCAGGAACTACTAGTGAATAAGAAAGGTGCCATAAACAGAGACAGAGACAGAGACAGAGACAGAGACAGATATAAGAATATAAAGATAGAGATTAATAATAGGTTATAGAGAAAATTAAGTACCCGGGGCCTTCTGCAACAATAATTAGAATTCTATACTAGTATTTCTATATTTCATTTTTTATTAGTAGTATATAGGCAATTAAAACATTTCGTAGCGTTAAAGCGATAGCGGATTATAGATTTCTTACTTCTATGTATCTCTCTTTCTACACCTCACCTTAAGCTATATTATTCTTAGTTATACAACCGTTTAAAAAGACTAAAAAGCCAGAAAACTAGGTTCCTTATAGCTCTGCCCTATTACTAGTTACCTAGGTAGTACCCTAGTACGTTCAGTCATACTTTCCTTTTATTTATAACTTCCGCATTCACAACCATATTCCTCTTCTTCTACAAGGTCTTCCACTTATTCTTCTAACACTTATTTTCCTCTTTTCACTATCTCTACCAGATCCTTACCTTCACAGTTCTCCGACATCACAGCTACGCACCTGGTACAACCACGCGCCCATCATCTTCGCCTAAGCTCTGTAAGTCTAGGGAGCTTTCAACCACCATATCCGTTATAGACACACAAAATATTTTCAGCGAGCTTGAAGACCCGACTCGATAAGAGCTTATCCGGCAGATAATCCAGAAAGATCTAAGCCTTAGTTATATTTGTCGAGTCTGTTTCCTAGTACTATGGTTCTGCGAAATCAGCACACTACAGGACCTTATATCTCTCGTAGGCTCGGATAATCTATACGATTAACTCTAGACTATCCCCGCTAAAGACGTTCCGGGCATTTTTACCGGACTGAAAAGAGATCTAGAAAGCACGAAGATATAAAAGAGAGGCCGCTCTTCCTCCCAAAACCACAAGGAACAGACGCGCACAGGGGATCCCTGCCGAAGTATCTCGGTCAAGAACATTATCCTTCGGCGCGATAAAGAGTACATACTCATAAAGCTTAAACGACCGGTCCTTCATACTTACCACATGATACCCAGCAAATTGAACAGATCCGAAAGAGAGAAGGTCGGTGATGAGCCGATTCCGGATAATAATGGGACAAAACGACTCCCACTTATTCAGAAACATGTCCACTTGGTCGACGTAAAATGCCAGCGGTTGGCATAGGAATAGGATGAGATTGCTAGCTAGCGTCGTGTTCGTATCGAGCGGAATGGTTGGAGCAGCGGCCAGGTTGGAGCAGCGGCCAGGTTTGGCATCGGACAGGCGAGAAATAGACCATAACAGCGGTTGTTGAATGGCTTCCTGTTACCCGAGCATGACCACAGGCTCTCGACGCTTTGGATGAAATGAGCTCCGGTGGTGATTCCAGCAAATCGACCGATACCATTCGCATCTTTGACCATTCGTCCCATATGCTTAATGACATATGCAGCGTCATTGTTCTTTCTACTCATTTGGTGAGTCTTGGGCGTGACCATTGCATGGGTGAGTTCTAGACGGCGCAGAAGCCTTGAATTTTCATCCAATTCCCTCCGCAGTTCGTGGCTATTTTTCCTCTCATCATCGAGCAATTTCTGGACTTTCGCCAAGTTATCTCGTAGCTGTAATGCTTCGTCGGTTTCTCCCACAAAGCCCCGAACCTTTCTCTTTCTTTGCAGTGTTGCTGATACTTGGCAGGTCTGTCTAGCAACCAGGCAACTGCTGCAGGATGGTGCATTTCCATCGCATTTTACCTTTCTCTGTCGACATCTGTCACATGCTTGACCTCTCCGGGTGTGCTGCTCGGTGAGAGAGCCAGAAGGGCTACTTTCACGCTGTGCGGCCGACATCAGAGTGAATCAGGGAGAGGAGCATACAATGATGTATTCTTGAACGGGATACCATCACTGAAAACTGTCGCACAAATCTCGAGACTCGAGGGTTCAAGAATCCACGTGCCGTGGCCAACTCCAGAAGTGGTATTCCATTCGCCATCCATATCGTATCATCAACAGGGCATGGCTCATATGGGCGGTGAGACGTACAATATCAAGAATAGTAGAAGTTTCTATATGACCCTCTTCACGGTGGTAGCTAGTACATACGATCATAGGGTGTGGAGAACAGGGCTTCCCGTCCGCTCAGCCGTACTTAAGCCACACGCCGGCAGGTTAGTAGTATGGTGGGTGACCACATGCGAATCCCTGCTGTTGTATGTTTTTGGTCTTTTTTTTTGTTAAAAAGCCCAGGACAGTGTAGTGGTTTATCACGACAGTAATTGAATGCTGCCTGGGCCTGGTCTACCCAGGCATCAACCAGGCAGTATTCGGTTACACGGAGACCTGGGTTCGACTCCCAGTCCTGGCCTTACTTTTTCCCTCCTTCCCTATTTAGAGGTTCCAATGAGGGTGTTGAAAGGTTCTTTCACTCAAGTAATCCCGCAGTAACCATGTTGCTATCCTCTGATCCTTACAAACAATTCGCCATTGGGTAGTATTCTTGAATCATTGTCTGCAACAGTCGCGGTGCCTCTACAATGGGTCGTCAGTCACTTGACGGCATGATATCGTCTGCATACAATCGTTCAAGGTTGGCGATCGTTTAATTATCCGAGTCTCCTTGCTGATCACTGTTCAGCTGAGAGTCACTCAAGCTTCCAATCGTTCCCGAAGCATCCCCATTGCAATATTGTTACCAATCTCCTCTGCCTGCTGTAGGAGTATGTGATATGCAAGCCTCCACAGTTGGCATTAATGTCTACATCCTCACCTAGCAGCAACTTTACACAGCATTGGTAATATAGTATTAATGTACCAGAGATGTTGCCCTTGGCCATACTGCATATGTTCCTCCACTTCTGCGCCACCAAGGCCCCTAGAGGTATGCCAGGACGCCCACTTTCTGGATCTTTTTGCATTTACATCTAGATGTCTGCACCGGCTGGATGCAGTATATCAACCGTCTTCCAGTCGCCAGAAGCTGCAGCTGCGTGTCAAAGTGCTATCCCATATTCGCCCCCTTGGCGATTGAGATCTGCACCGTGAGGTAGCAAAGTCTTAGTCCCAACTTCGTCGTTCTCAATGGCCGCTATAGTTATACAACAGTGTGGACCCAGTTTCGAGATGTTTGTGTCTGTAAACATACCCTCCAGGGCTGCTGAAGCAGATGCCTACTATTGAAGCATATCCGAGCTATAGGGGAAACAGCCAGGAATGAAACGAGAGAAAGGTCCAAGCCTTTGAGCGGGATCCCAGTCTTGCGAGTCAACAATGAGACGCACGCTTCACTGACGAAGAATGTTGAGTACTACTTCGATCCCTGGAGCCCTTACGAGCGATATTTTCATGGCATAGAACAATTCAATATATTAATTTCATCTGCTTAAGAATCACCATGCCTCCCGAATGCTTTGCGCTCCCCCACTCGTCCGACTAAGAGACTCGTGGGTAACATCAATCTGATTCGAGACCACAATTCCATTCGAAGGAGCCCCATCAGCACTTCCAGATCGAACAGGCGCAACATGGCTCTTCAAATTATGCAACTTCATCTCATCCTCCATCATGCGTTCTTCACTCTCAGTGAACGTCATTCCAATCGTGATAGGATCAACAGCAGGATTTCCTCCACCCCTGCGACTACTACCATAATCACCTCGGCCGCTGATGGTACGGAACCCACCACCGGGGCCGGACGGTGACTTATAATTGGTTCTTTGAGATGATCCGAACCTGCTACCGAATATCTTTGTGAGCCAGGTGCGGAATAGGTGGAAGACCATGGGCAGGTTGGTTGTTATGACGGCGACAAAGGTTTCGCGGGTGCCCCATTCATCGGCGATAGCGGCGCCATTATTCGGTTCCTGGATAGATTGGCAGAGAATGTTATTATGGTGTTTTTTTTTTTTTTTTTCGGTGTAGATTGGTTGGGGTTGGTTCAATATGGGTTGTCACTTACGACTAGCAGAAAGACACTTTTGAGTGTTGCGCAGACGAGAATGAAGATACCAGCACTAAGAACGATCGTCGTTGCGACCTTCTTGATCGGCTTTAAACTGGACTTCCACAGCATGGGGATCGGAATGAAGATCAGGTATGGGTCCGTGATAAGGTTGGCGGCGAACGTTACGGCGATCACTGGCTTGGCGATCGCGGGCTGACACACATCTAAAGAAGAAAGCGATCAGTGTGAGAAAACCAGCATATTTTCTGAATTTCAGAGTTCCAAGGGGGTAAGTACTTACTGCCTGGGTCAGGGTTAATCTGCCAGTTTTTGTAAAACGGCCTGCATGATGCGAGAATTGTGACGATGCTGGCGACGAAGCTCACCGCGACGAGGGTGAAGCCAACGTAGATCGGAATTTGGTATCGACGACCAAGGCCTTGCTGTAATAATATTCAGTATTGTTTTCGATTGCTTCGTGTTTATCATCTTTGGTTTGCTTTGGTGAAGTGCTTACCATGAGGCGAAGATAAAATGCCAGCATTGATAACTTCAGGGAATTGATCAATGCTACGTAAGTGCTCCAGCCTGCGATTTGGATTTTAGAGCCAATAACCCTACAAATAAGGTTGGAATGTCAGTCACTGGAAAAAATCGCGGCACTTAATTTTCTGTTGCGGATTATAGTACCTGTGGTGATATTCTAAACTACTCGGCGATAACGCAACCCTCTGTGCAGCCGTCATGCTATTATTGGCCAGTCCGTTGGCCACATCGCCGACAGTATATGCGAGAGCTGTTTGTGCTGTATAAAATATCTGTATTCTGTCAGTGAGTGCACACTTGTGGTAAAATTTCATCGGCTGTACGCACAATGCCTATCCATATCAGATAGTCATCCAATCGCAAATTCCTTATCCCTACAGCTCCAACTCGGGCGCATGTTCTGAGTATCGTAAACGCGACTCCGAGCGCGTATAAAGTCCATAATTCAACGTTCGTCTTGTATGCGGCATCCGCCTGCGCATCTCGCGCCGTTAAACCGATGATCATATTCAATGATGCGATTGGCGGGGTCGGATCAACGAGAAAGGGTGCAAAGAAAAGCACAGGGCATCGAAGGATGTTATAGAAGACAGGCCAATTCTGTTCCCTCTCCTTCGTAGTAGGTACCGAGTGTTCGGGATTGCCGAGTGTTTCGTGATCTTATTTTTAAGAAAGAGGTTGGATGCATGTGAAAAGGTTTACAAGCAAAACAGTTTCATTGAGAATGATAGATTTGTGCCAAAAAACGTCTACCATAAGATATCATATTTCCAAAAAAACGAGCAAACTTAATTGCCGGCTTCCAAGATTGCAAAGAGTGCCCCATTTTTAACTAATTTCAAGGAACCCATCGGACATACCGACCAGAGATCTCAGCCAGACAAGATATCCTTGGCAAGGCCAGCTGTGTTCTGGTTCGTGGACAGGGAAGCTATTTACGTACCCAGTTCCACATCTAAATCATGTACCAGTGGTATTCTACCCCTCCGTCCTCCGCACAAAGTAGCATAATTACCACCTCGAACCTCTATTCTATGCTAATCCAAGTTGGTGAGTAGTGCCTTAGTAAAGCTTCCACCGGGCTGCAGGCTGCAGGCTTCTAATCGAACTCTGTTCCCGGGCGTTTTGTAGTACATTGCACTATGCTCTTTTGTGGACTAGCTTTGGCGCCGACTCGGAAATCAGGAACGAGCAAATTTTCTTCAGGAAAAAGGAGATGATAGTACTACTGCTAGCCTCCAGGATTGCAAGTTTTGCGCGATAAAAACTTGAAGTCAAATAGATTATCTTAAGGCCGATATCATCAAGGCCGGATGGTAGGAACAATCTGGAAAACACATTTCTAACCGAGGTTGCATCATAATGGCTGTTTTCAGGACCCCCACCAGACAATATCCATAGATTAATGGAGTGGATCGTCGAAAGCCAGTGTGATTACCACAAACCATCGCCCAGGAGCCTATAATAGTGGAATGCTTGTGCAAAGAGGGGCCGAGGCTCCATCGGTGTCGGATCGCCCCACCGGTTTGGGGTCCAAAAACCAGACTTTGTATGGTATCTCGGAGCCTTTTTCGGGCCACACACTGAACCCGGCCGAACAATAAACTAACAGAGCTAGAATTGCACCAGTGTCTCATACCGGATATGAGTTTGATCCGAGAATATGGTGGCGTGTATAGGGGGATAATTCTGACTCGCTGGAGGTCTGCCCACAATAACTTTTGTATTAATTTTGATCGTCCCTACATTTTAACTTATGGGAGATCAGATTGATTGTTCTCAGGCTCAATTATGTTGTCCGTCAAGCTTATCGCTGCTGTTACGGCTTGGGCTTCCGTTGTGGCCGGAAGCTCTTTGCAAGGAAGCTGCCCTAGCTCCGATGTTGACTTGAAGACTCTGGGCAAAAACCTTTCTAGAACCGCCAAGGTATACTGCCCAGGTACCAGTGGGTTCAACAATGTGACAACCCGTTGGTCTGTCCTTGAAGAGCCTAAAGTCAATGTTGTTGTCGTCCCTGGAACAGAGGACGATGTTGCCGAGACTGTAAGACTTACTATTCATCCTCATCCTTCAATTCGTGAGTTGAGAAACCGGATATGCTAACAGTTGTCTTGGCTTTTTTCATGTAGGTCAAATATGCTAACAAGAAAAACCTCCCGTTCCTTGCCTACAATGGTGTTCATGGTGCTCTGGTCTCTCTAGGAAAGATGGACCACGGCGTCGGCATCTCTCTTAGCCAATTGCGCAGCGTCGAGATTGCGGAGGATGGACAAACAGCCACTTTCGGTGGCGGTATTATGTCTAAGCAGGTCACCGATGACTTGTGGGCAGCTGGAAAGCAGACCGTCACCGGTACTTGCGAGTGTGTCAGTTTGCTAGGACCTGCGCTCGGTGGTGGACACGGCTGGCTCCAGGGACACCACGGCCTGGTGGCGGATCAGTTTGTCTCGATGAATGTTGTACTTGCCGATGGTACTTTGACAACCATCAACGCCGACTCTGAACTGTGGTGGGCCATGAAGGGTGCAGGTCACAACTTTGGAATCGTTACCTCGCTTACCAGCAAGATTTACGACATCGAGCACAGCGATTGGGCCATCGAGACCATTACATTCAGTGGCGACAAGGTCGAGGCTATTTACCAAGCAGCCAACGACTACCTTATCAAGAACGGTACTCAGCCTGCCGGCCTTATCAACTGGTCCTACTGGATGAACGATGCCACATCTGACCCCAACGACCCTGTCATCGTCTTCTATATCATCCAGGAAGGCGTCAAGGCTGTCGACTCCATTTACACCAAGCCATTCCACGACATTGGCGCCATCTCCGTCAAGCCTCAATCAGGTACCTACAAGGACCTCGCCGGCTGGACAAGTATCGCTGTCGACTCTCCTCCTTGCCAGAATATGGGATTCGCCAACCCTCGCTTCCCCATTTACCTGGAACAATATGACGTCGCTGCTCAGAAGAAGGCTTGGGACATCTACGCCCCCGCCATCCGCGGCTCTTCTCCCTTCAACAACTCCATCTTCATGTTCGAGGGCTACTCCGTTGGAGGTGTCCACGCTATCCCCGCCGATTCTACCGCATTCGCCTCTCGTTCCGAGAACTTGCTTGCTGCGCCAATGATCAACTACTCACCCGATGGTGAAGACCTCGATAGCAAGGCCGCTGATCTCGGTAACCAGCTTCGCAACATCCTCTTTGAGGCAACTGGACAGAGTGATTTCCTCGGCTACATCAACTATGCGTACGGAACGGAGAAGATGGAGCAGATCTACGGTAGTGAGCAATGGCGCCAACAGCGCCTTCGTGAGCTGAAGAAGAAGTACGACCCCCAGGGCAAGTTGAGCTTCTATGCTCCTATCGAGTAAGGGAAATGGAGTGAGTAAGATTCGAAGTAATAGGTATATACCGTGCTTAGGCATTTGAACAATTTGTACATTAAACTAGCGGATACTACTACCCAGTATTTCAAGGCCTCGGGCCCTTTTTTAGAGCGAATACACGCAAATTTGCACCCAAAACGCATCCGCATTTATTACGTAGAAATTCAGATGCAGGCGTTTTTGATATAGTATGCCTGCCAACCGTGACTGCAGGCGATTGGCATATACTACATCAAGATCTCTAGCTCGGAAAAATACTACTACCTAGAAAAAATAGCACTGTTCACTACTATATGCTATGTGCCCAAAAAGGCCTGGAGAACTGTTTATCCAAAACTCCGAAGATACTGTCTTGAACATATCTGAAGCACACTCAAAGTTTGTGAATACATGCCATGTGCTGGACCCTGGCGACCCTCCCTTATTCAGATCTATGATATACAACATTGTAGCTCTATATAATTTCTGACTTCGGTGTACTCGGTACATACGACCATAGGGTGTGGAGAACAGGGCTTCCCGTCCGCTCAGCCGTACTTAAGCCACACGCCGGCAGGTTAGTAGTATGGTGGGTGACCACATGCGAATCCCTGCTGTTGTATGTTTTTGGTCTTTTTTTGCTTTTTGCTTTTCTTTGTTAGGTATTCCGCTTAAATTATTTGGCGTGGACTATCAATCAGTAGTAGCTTGTCATCTAGGTATGGAAATGAGTAGCCGACCAATTAAGCACTCAGTAACGTACTATGCACATGATCATTCAATCGGCTTTGATATTCACTCCTTCGATTTCAATGTATCGGAACCATGCAGTATTAATTTATGTGCTTGTTGATGCCCATCTTTGTATACTACTGTGTACTACTATGTATATGCACTGTGTAGTATGTGTGTTGTATCCGTCCCGTGACATAGTATAGATTAGGAAGGCACGAACCTGCACCTGCAGTATATTATGGGATGCCATATTGCTTCTCTTCGACTTCAGAGACTTCGGTTCTTGGAATTTCCCTTCATTCACACCCATCATGTCTTCTGTCAGTACAGTGTACATCACTATAGAGCCCTCGCTCCCCTCTTCATCCTCAACCACCACCACCATGACTTCCTTCGCTCCCTCCTCTTTCACCACCAACTTGAAGGCCGCCACCAAAGTCCCCCCAGGAGGATGGGCCGCAATCGGTGCCTCCGTTGCCATTGGTCTGGGTTTTGGAGCCATCTTCATCTGGAAGAAGAAGAACAAGAGCAAGAAGAAGAAGAAGGCCGCCAAGGCCAGAGAGGAGGAGGGTATACTGTAAGTGAACGACAGAAACCCATGTGGAAGGTCTTTTTCGAGCACTACTGATATCTCATGATAACTATAGCCTCCAAGAGCTCGCGTTCTCCTATGACCCCCAAGTCGCCATGACTCGCCAGTGGATCATGGATCGGAGAGCAGGTAGGCCAGTCCCAGGATTATCCTAACTGAGTACATCCTCAACGCTAACAATTGATCATTTCAAGGTCTTCCAGCCCGGGGCCTCCTGTGCTTGTCGTGCCATCCCAACCAGGAGCGCTGCCCATTCGGTCTGAATCCCCCCATCGTTCGGAAGAGCTTCCCCCCTACACCAGCTCTTCTCTCTGGTTCGAATTCATACCCCTACACGAGGGGTATTGCCTCCCCCGTCTCTCCCCCT